>VZSF01010138.1:1310556-1429900 GCA_013398295.1 Chionis minor | reverse complement strand
TATGATTCTATGATTCTATGGCGACTCCACCACTCCTTTGGACAGCCTGTTCCAATGCTTGATAATCCTTTCTATGAAGAATTTTTTCTTATTTGCTTTGCCATCCAATAAAATGTTAATTTCTTGGGAGCAGAAAGATACACTACAGCCTTCATTTCCAGAAATGCCCATCCTTTAATCATGACTCCACTTTGTTGCCTATTAGTTCTTCTTTCATTCCTTTCTCCCCAAAACTGCAATGCCAGACAGTCAGACTGGACAATGGAGACATTCCAGTGACATATTGTCTCTGTGGCTTGCACGGGTACCACTGGCTGTAGAAACTAGTGTTCCTTTACTGAAACATACAGATGATTCGGCTACGTTCCAGAAGATACCTTTTTTTTTTTTTGGCACAACATATGCTTTCTCTGCATTAGAAACTGTACTTATGGAGTAACATAAAACCTTTATATACCTGCCCATGGTTTGGGAGAGAGAGGGAAAGAAAGGATGAAAGCGTTCCAGAATAACAGCATTTTCTTAATCCTTTGCCTCACCAATGCATCACATGATCAAGACGCAAAGTAGAGGAATTACATGTTTATAGCTGATATGCAGCAAGTGTTAGACAAGCATTTCAACCAATCATGATAGGATATTAAAAGAGTTGTCATCGTAGCAGTAACAACTGCTTATTTATAGAAATATTTTCGTTGTCAGTGATTTGGAATTAACTCTTGGCCTAGCAAAGCAAAACACCACCTAGTAAAGATGTATCCCAGGTTAGGATTCAGTGGCAAAGACCCTTTATTAGCGTCAGCGGTTGCCTCTCTGACTCTTCTTAATAGTGGTTTTCTGTCCAACCAAGGCAGAAGGTAGAAGGATGGGCTTAATTCACTCTGCAGTTTTCCTTAACACGTTGACAGTCGTTTTCCTCGATCCTTGAAGATTAGGATGACTGAGTGCTTTCTGTGCAAGCCAAATATCCTTAAGAAACTCACTAGACCACCTATTTCAGGGGTTGAGATGCTGCTTAGTCTCTTGGTAAATGCATTTCATAGCTCTGGAAGTATGTCTTTTTTTTACTGCTGGTATCGGAAGCAAACCTATATATTTGATGACCCCATATCTTTAAAGGGATATTTCCCAAGGTCAGTGCCATCTCCCTTAGCTCCAACTCAGACAAGCAATTTTCTCTAAGCAGTTGCATGTTATGTTTACCCAGTTGGTTCTGATTGTACATAACTACTGTCCTTTTTCTAATCGGAGTGAAGCAATGAAATGAAAAACACAGTGTAATATGCTGAAAGATCCAGCACGTCACTGGAAGGGTATAAACCTGCAGTGGCCACTGTGGGGTGGATAGGAGGTTAGTGTATTCCAAAGGTAGGTTTGCCACTCTTCTCATACACATCAGAACCAGCATGTATGCATGCAGCTGTCACAGCAAATACTGCCTCTATGAGCTGACAACATGCCTCTTCCCTTGAGTTTCACTTCACCAGATTTCCCAGAGAATATAGGTCTGTACTCACATATCAGCAGCTATCAAAGTTCAGCTTTCCGTGCTGGTTTTCATGCTGACAGCAAATAGGACAGAAGTGGGAAAGTCACCTCACTTACCACAAGCAGGTAAGATGCTTATTATGTTATTCCCAACTTCTGAATCAAGCGAGCTATCTCCAGAGAGGTGACTTGTACCCTACAAGTTTTAGATATTGTACTCCATTATTGTATCAACTGATGAATCCTAAAAAAGCATAGCAAAATTCAAGGTATACCTAATTTTAAGTACCATGCAAGGTAATCCTCTGAAAGTAAGTGCCTGAACTCCCTACCTGGTAAATGAAGACAAACACTTTGAATGCTTCTTGAAGAAAGTCCTGTCTACCAAAACCTCCTACTTCCCAATGCTATATGTACTTACTTACCTTTTGTGTGATGTGTGATTTATATTGCCTTCTCCTGAGATTCAGAGAGACAAACATGCAGAAAAATGAGCCTGTCTTACACAGCACTTAGATTTTCAAAAGCAACAGCAATTAACAACCACCCTCAGCTCCAGGCTTATCAAATTTGTCCATTTGACTATTGGTGGCATTCAGCTTGAGCTGGACAACAGCTCAGCTTCTGTATTGCATTAATCTATCATGTCCTGTGCAAAGCAGAAGACACAGACTGATGGGTGTCTCAGGAACTGCTGTAGAAAGATGCTACACACATCCCTTAATTCCACTTAATGTGCTGCAGTGGGTCTGTTGTACTCTTCCACAGATTAGTGAAAAATGAAGTAGTGTTATAGTTCTTTTCCTTGAGAATCAATGAGGCTGACTTGGCAATGGTGTCCCTGATGGAGTAAGAACATTTGCAATGTCAAGGATGAAATATTTAAGCTCCCATGGAAGGCATTTCAGAAACAATCTTTTATTTACTCAATGTTATCCAGATTTCCCTCTGACTTCACAGACAGAGATTTGAGCCTAAGTAATGCCCTAAAATGCTACTCATTGGATATTTATTTCCTCCAAATCTGCTCCTGAAATAGTGAGGCTTCACAGCACCTTGGTTTTTTTTCAGGGTGACTGGTAAATTAGGGGAAAAGAAGCTCATGTACGTATTACGCATATATACATTTTGGCTTAAATAAATACATCTTTATGTATAGATGCACAATAAAACATATGCATCATAATTTATATTTGTCTCTAAGGAAAGAGTCCCATCCAGGCTTCTACACAGCATGTATTTATGAATGAAAAAAAAAAAAAAAAAAAAAAGAAATTCATTGTATCTGTAGGGATTTTAATTCTTTTTTTTTCCCCACAAGTCTTCCATTTCATGCTATGTATCCTGAATTATTTGTTGCTTCTAAATTAGGGAAATACTCACTCTTTGAACTAGTGAAAGAAACTTTGTCGTGTTCACAGTGAAGTTCACACTTCTTACCAGTTTTTGAGAACTGTATCAGGGGTTGATTTTATTACTTCTCCAAGTAATAGGTGTATTGACAGCGTGATTTACCTTCCAGGTGAGTCTTTGTGACAATGAAATTGGGATAAACCTGAAAATCAAAATTTGAAGAAAAGAATAAATAGAATAGGTGCTTTCTAATGAGGTCACAGATACACCAGGGCAAAGAAAATGTTATGAGAGTAAACTGGCTGTGAATCTCCAGGTGGAATGACACTGATATAGGCAACCATCTATCCTGTGTAGGGTAGCTTTAAACTACTGCTTGAAATACAGGATCATCAAGCTTGGGAGAGTTTGGCATAAACACCAGGGTTACTTCAAGACAAAAGGGAAATGTTTTAGTGCCCTTCATCCGATGTCTGATGATGGTATCAAACGCATCTGTTGAATTAGCCATTTTTTAATATAAAAGTTTCTAAATTATTAACTTTTTTCTAAAGTGATATCTGATGGGAAAAATAATATCTGTATGAAGTATTAAGTGTTTCTTATGAAAGAGCTGTATAAATCTGACAGAGCATAATAATTATGCTGTCAAATATACAAGATTCCATTTTCCCTGAACTATCTAGACCACCAAATTTCAGAGACTTTCAGAGACTATCATCAGGATAGTAAGATTTATTTTGTCTCCAAAGGCTCAGAAGACACTTTTGCTGAAAACACACACAACTAACAGTTAATTCTTTTTTTTTCCAGTATTGCTGCAGTTAGTTAGATTTTGAACAATGGCTTTCTCTGACCACAGGCAGGGAAATGGTAACTGGTGTTTATACATTCTTGTGTGATCAGCTTGCCCAAGAGAAAGGTTGTTTGTGGTTTGCAGAAGATGGGCTAGATTATCTTCACAGTATACACCCACTTGCAGTGTGCAAACACACACTGCAACTCTAGCTCCCTTCCCAAATCCCCTGCAGACAATGACATTCCTCCATTTGAGGAGAGAAGGCTTTTTTTTGTGCTATAATGTGTCCAGGTGGTGATGGAATTTTACCTTCATAATACAATGTAGCTGAGTCACTATCATCTTATTTAAGGAGACTGCAGGCAACTAATATCCCAAGTTGTCTATCTACCTTTATCCCACTGAGAACTTAACATGTCCGTCTCCAAAACTCCAAATTAGATGCGGACAGGCACATTTTTATCAAGGACTGCTTAACTGGATTGCTAGATGAATTACGGTAGCTATGGGAACTATCATTTTAAATTGTCTTGGATTTCTGCATGTTAATTTTCAGCCAAAATGTTGCATTACAGGAAGTTTTTTGCATTAACTATTTTAAGAAGTTGTGCAAATCATTAATGCCTTCATTTCTGTCACTTATATTGAAATTTAAATCCTTTTCCTACAAGATTTATCTAGAAGAATTTAATTTGTAAAAGCCTTCAATACATTGCAGTGACTTAAGTGACTTACAATCTCTCCTAAACCATCAACAAAATGAAAGGGACGTGCTTATAAGTACTGAAATAAGGATTCATTCTGAGATGAACCTGCAGCATCAGTTTTAGTTCAGCAGAGCTGAACCTTACTACCTTATCTTTGGCTTTGCTTTTGGACATTATCAGGCTAGTATTGCTAATATCTTCATAAAATTGGAAGGATCTGGTAAGCTCCAATCAAAATTTTCTTCTAGCAGACATTTGGGTTCATAAAAGCATAAGGCAGTACTGTAAATGTAAAGAGACTTCACTGAAGAAAAGACATAAAGTTAATGTCTTTAGAAACTGTCCTCCAAGGATAAGCTCTTTTTTGCTCTCCCTAAAGACAATTCAATTTCAATGGCTAGAGATATCTTAGACCCTCGCAGGTTAATTACTATTTATGAGACCGCAAGAGCTAACTAGTCATGAAATACCTACCGTATTAACTGCTTCCTCATCTTGTATTTAACTTAATTGCAACTGAATTCTCATTGTACATAATGTTCAAAATACACAGCTCTCACTAGTACCACAAAATTCTATGTACATCAAACAAGAAAACATCAATCACATTTTAATTTCATATTCAGGTAAATTTAATAAACCATCTCCCTAAGATGACGGTTTGTGGGGCAAAAAAAGAGTCTGAATTAATCTACTTCCTGCAGAGTAAAACCACTTAAGTAGGTACATGTCATGTCAGCATTTACAAAAACCTGTCAAATTGTCAGTTCCACTAATAACTTGACAAAACAATTTATGTTTCTGGAATTTAATGGTATGATATTTGGTCTCTTGGATCTTGAAATTACACTTATTTAGATTAAAAATAGCAAGATAAAACTCTCTAAACTTGCCTTCAGCCTTATTTAACAAAAGCTTCCATCATGCTACAGATTTCTAAACAATTACAATAATGGATATCCCTACTTTCATAGTAATTCACATTGCAATTACCATTGCACAGTCAACAGTTGCTATCAATAACCATAAGCAGTGATTTCTTTCCTTCTGTGTGACAAATGAGAGATCATCATGAAAGCATGATAGGACATCCTTTATTACCACGCTCTGTATCGCTCTCTATAATGTAAGAGAAGACTAAGCATCCACAGCAGTGGTCTCTCACTAGAAGGCAGCATCTAAGACCGCATCTGCAGTAACTTGTTAAAACAGAGTTAATCTCCTGATCAGCAGCCCCTTACAGAATTTCAATTTACAGCACCACATAGCCTTGGAGCATGTGAATTAGACTCCTTTAGCACGAAACCAAGCTGCTCCAGCTGCTAATAGGCTTTCAGCTCATGGCACCATTAAAACTGATCCAAAGTAAAACCCCCTGAAATACCTTCAAGATCCACGTACCTTTTCAGCACCATTTCCCTCTACAGATCCACCCTTCTTGCAGCACTGCTTGTTAGTGAACAGCTTCTCCAACATGTTTTCTGGAAAATTATACCACTGAAAGAGAGTGCGCACTAGGCAAGAAGCAGAACAACAGTGTTATTAAAGCAACTTAATTCCCATCTTGTCATGGCTGTTTGTGTGTGTCTATGCGTGTGAGCGATTCACGAATTGGTTCAGTCCTGAATCAGAGCAGGATAGCAATATTTCAACATTTTTCATTAAGTAAAGAAAAATAACAGGAGAAAGGCTTCCTTCTGAAAAACCAAAAGCAAAAGGTTTTATTTCAAAAACAACAATAATAAAAGAGGTAAGTAGCTGAAACATGTAATATCACATGAAAAACTTCTAGACTATGTTATAAATACACAGATGATAGGATAGGGCAAGATTTGTGCAAGGCAAAATGCATCGGAAAAAAAAATTCAGAGCAAGATGCTGTGTCACAACAAAACACAGTTACGTTTCCCCAAGAAAAGATTTCAGCCACCTTAACTCATACAAAAAAAAGCAACCACAATCCAAAACAAACAAACAAAAAGTTTGTCTGGCATCTTTCGATTTCAAATGAACATCTCACAGGCAATGTGTTATTTGTGTTGTGTTCAGTAATGCTACCAAGGAGCAGCCACAATATTTGTCACTTAGAAGGTCAATCACAAAATAGCAGCAGGGAGTATTTTGGAAATATCCCATAGACAGGTTGTTCGTTTCTCGGGTGCTTAGGGAAAATGTGTGCCTTTGCTGTCAGGAAGACGAGTTCATGAGTGACTCATAACATAAACCAAGTTAGGTTTGTTATGGATGTTAGTCTGGCTGAAAATGCTGGAATGATGTTGGCTGACGTAAACTCATTCTTGAAACAGTGCCAGAGCAGTCCTCATTCCACCTGCGGTTGAAGGGTCAGTGCTGTCATGACCGAAAGGTTCTGTTGCATCTGCCAGCCAGCATGAGAAAATCAAACAGGACAGGACTTCAGCATTCAGACCTGTGTCTCCATCCCGCCCCTCCATCAGGGCAGCCCCCAACCTGCATTCGGATGAGTGATGTGAGTGAAATAGCAGATCAGCAGGAGTGCTCACTGCCCCAGCAGCCTTCCCTACGCCTGTTGGCCACAGGGAGTGGACAGTCTTTCTTATGGATGGTCTTACCGGTAATGGAGGAAACACTGATTTTGTTGCCAGCACAAAAAAGAGAAATCAAAAGTTAAATAGCTGCTGAGGCTTGGTGGAAAACTTGTAGAACATTAATTTTAGGGACACTGGACACTTCTGCTGAAATATCATATCTTGAAGGAGGTTGGGCTATGTCTCCTTTTAATTATTATTCTTAATGACAATAGGAAGAAAAAAAAGAGCTTTGTAGCTCAGAAGTTCATCTGTCCCTGCTGCTTTCTTTCCTATCTGAAATCAATCATGTTTGGTTCCAATTATCCCCCTAGAAACTAATTGTGACAATACCAGAGGAAAAGAATACTCTTTTCATTAAAACCTGATGCTGAAAATTAGAGTAGCTCGGTTTCACTTCTGATATTATCATTTATCCTTGAGGTGACTTGTAGCTGATGAAGAAATTTTTTTCTTCCTCTTCACTGTAATTTTGTCCAAAAATTAAAAATTATTATTCCCACCCAGAACTTACCTTAGCAATGTTTGACTTGTCAGCCACAACCTCTCTGTGCTTTACCCCCTCCTCCAGGAGGCGACAGATATACGTAATTGTGATGCTAAATGAAGTTCCGCTGCTATAAAGGCTGGTAATGGAGTGTTTACTCCATTTACTAAAATGCTGCAAAGAGTCTAGAGACATGACAGCAAATGGCAGATCTGGCTGAGAACTACATGAACTGCCAAGCCACAAAATTCCCATTTTTCTGTAAATGCACTCTGTGTAATAATTACTAAACATATTGAGCCCTCCTGTATATAAACAGAGCTTTCTCTAACGGGAATGTTTTCAAAGTTCTTTGTGAGGCTAAAGTACATCTTTATGTCTGGGAGGATAATAGGACAAACAACTTTTCCATTGTAGATAAAGAAGATGTTTTTTAAACTTGCCCAAGGGAAATTTCCAGCTGGCCAATTATTGCTAGCAAAGATCTCCTCTATAAAATGGTATTCCACTAGGGTCAACTGGCTACTAAATGTGTTTTCTAAAAACCGAAAGTACATAATTACTGAAAAGGACTTCTGGACCTTGCTGGCGGTTAGTGTTGCTAAAATAGACGTTTTTTGGGTAGCATATAAACAGAAACAGATGGGCTGGCTCCCAAGATCTAATTATCAGAAGAGGTTCCAATGCTTGTTGTCTTTCCATTTGGCAAAAATAAAGAACAATAACAACAACAACAAAAATCAAACCCCCAAAAACCATCCTGAGACTTGGCAGCAGCCCCCAGTGTGTGGGTCGAAGAGGACAGAGGGAGGAAAGGGTCATATTTGCAATGCCTCATGTTATGAGCAACCGTATCAAAAGCATGTTTGTAAATATTCTCAATCACTGTAGTATCTTAATAGGCTCAACTTCTTCAGAGTTACGTTTCTCACTGATAAGGCCATACATAGCCAAAGGGGATCTGAATAGTAAAGCTTCCCAGCTAGAGGGTATCTCATGAGGTCTGCCAAGGGAGTGGATGTGATCAGAATGTAACTAATTATTCATATAAACACCTGCATTTTTTGGCTGTTGTAATATTTTCTTCCGAGCATTTTTGAGCAAATAAGGAAATTTTCGTGCAAGGGCTCCTTTCAGGTAAACCAGAGCTGAATTTTTCCCTGCTTCTGTCAGGAACTTGAAGGGCACCAAATTAAAGGACTCTTTTGCCTCTCATGCCAGGCTTTAAGGCTCCTGGGATTTCATTCTTTACAAAAATTAAACAATGAGGCATTACAGTCATTTTGTGAACTAAAAAGACAAAAGATATCAAAAATTCCACTAACAGCTTAATGCTGACACATCTGACTTTTTCCATATGCTGCTTCCTGTAGGCATGGAAGGGAGAGGGAATAGCTAAAAGCATCCCTTTAACCCATCCAAACCTTTCACATTCACAGAACAAGCTGTGGGATCTCTCTTAATGTTCATGCCTGACTTTGGCACACATTTTGTGTGCATACAAAACTGTGGCTAGACCAACTGCTTGGAAGATGGATGATGATGCTTAAATGATGCCTATGTATTCCTTAACTCCCATATATCACATACAACTTCCCCATCCCTCCCAGCATCATAGGCAAAAATCCAGGCTTCTGATATATTTAAAATCAAAACTACACTTTGTAAAAATTTTCACTCTGTTTCAAGCAAAACTAGACCAAAAGGTGGAGCAGCACAAAAGCAGAAGTCTATGCTAAGATATGATACTAGGATGGAACAACTCAAAAAGAAAAAGAAAACATCATGTGGATAATGGCACTAGTGACAAAGCAAGAGCCTGGTGATGTTCTTTTAAATGTACAGTAGGAATAATTTCAGCATTTTGTTTGCTGAATTTTTTTGTAAATAGCAGACTACATCAGCTTGCTCAGGCTGAGAATTTGTGGTGGCAACACAGCTAAATACCATTTTACTTTTTTTATCAACATCTCCATGTTCCACTTTATTACTCAACCCCAAAAAAATTGTTCCAAGCAAAAACTCACTTTCTCCTTCATGTCCCAGAGGTTATTTTACTGCTGCCTTTTTTTTCTGGGACTCATTGCTGTTCTTTGTCAAATAAAAGTTTTAACTACGAGGGGAAGGGAGGAGAAAGAACTCATATTTTGGTGGTCTTTCCATGGAGACCAAAAACATCCATTAGAAAAAAACTTTATTAATATTGTGTGTTTGGGAGAAGGGTGGAATGGTACAAAATTTTTGAAAAATTGAGAGTTTTCCCCCTAAAGCCCTAATTTTATTGTTTCCAATGGCAAGATTTCCGGCTGCATTCAAGACACAGGAGCAAAGACAAACAGCATACAGAATGTGTCTTTCTAAAACCTGTGCGGTCACTATCATCAAACACTCTGGATATACTTTGCCCTTTCAAACCCCTTTTGGGTCTCCCAGAAAGGCCAAACTACTTTCAGGATGAAAAACCTTGATAAGTTTACAAAAGAAATTAAAGCGGTATGACTGCCTGTGATACTAGGGGACAGCACTGATCGACCTAAAAGTCTTGTCTGATCCTGATTTTATGCCTTCCTATGACAATATCTTATTTTGCAGACACATGCTGGGATTCAGCAAAATTTGCCTTGGAGGTTAGGATGGGCTCATCAGACTGAGAGAGGTGTCAGAGGAACAGGCCAGGATATATCACGGCTGGGAATTAGATATGTGTTTTGAGATCCTTCTTGGCCAGTTAAGGTGATTTCAAGCACATAATACAACTCTAATGAGCCTTAGTCACCAAGGCAGTGTGACACCACCACACAGGCACAAATTATAACCATGAAACGGAGCGTACAATGTATATAAGATCACGGGGGAAGTAAAGCTAGGTTTGCATGGCCACAAGCCAACTCCACATATGAGCTGAATTGGCTGGGATCAAGGCAGCTTCAGAATAGAAGCCATAGCCATGCAGATTTGCAGGGTTAGTACAGTGCAAACCACAAGAAAAAAATAGGGGGAAAAACAGAAAGAAAAAACCCTAAACTTGTGCATTAACTAATCCCCCTACCTGAGGATACAATGTCACTACCTGAGGGGCATAATGTTATTTCCATCAAAAACTACTGTAAACACAGATGTGAAGAGCAAAGGCATCAATGCAGGGGGTGTCCAAACTCTTATGTCCCACCTTGCTTGGACAGACAAGATTAGGTTCAGAGATGCTCCTCCTGTGTCTGTGGTGGCTGTATTCTCTTGGTCCACTGACAGAGTGGTCATGAGAAGTAGATATGGTAAAAGAAAGAAAGAAAGGAAAAATCTTCCATTCCAAGTTCTTTTTGAGCAGTTCCCCCTTCCAGCTGGATGAAGCTGTGAGGAATTCATTTGCTAGACATTCATTTTTTCCACCTCATGACCATCCAGACAGAGTTTAGCATTAACACATGCTTCAGTAAATCCAGCCTACTTCAATTTCCCATCTGAAGAAATAGCTGGATAACACAAAATAAGCCAAGGATGAAGAATCTTCTCTTCTGACAAATTCAAGTTCTCCTGACCAAGACTTGAGCACCACTTTGGAGTCATTGTCTACAGCTTGGCCAAATCATAGAGCCCATTGCCTCAGCGGAGGAAAAAGACACAGAAACAGCCAGGAATGGTGTCATCCCTTGGCTGCTACGTTGTTCTTCAGTAGCTGAGAATTTGGCCCAGAATCTCTGTTTGATAGAAATTGCTTCCCTGCCCTCTTCCAGCTCCTTTTTCTTTCTCTCTCCCCCCCCCCCCCCCCCTTTTTTTTTTAAGATGAAGCTACAATAGGTGTTATTTTTGAAATTACAGGTTCAGTGGGATGGGGAAGCCAGCCCTAACAACTATCCTTCAAGAGCAGACATGCTGATTGAATCTGCCCTGTCAAAAACGAGAAGGAAACTATTTGCACATGGGAGCAATTTGTGGGGCTGTAAATGGAAGCAGGCACTTGGGGAAAAATGAGTTTAGCTTGCCAAGGTGGTTATTTGTGACTTTTCTCCTGTCCATGCCATGTGGGCAGTACCTGCTACAATAATTGCTGAACACGAAGTACTGCCATCAAAAAGTCATTGATGTTATTGTTTCTTTTTTCTTTTTTCTTTTTTTCTTTTTCCTGGCACCTGATGCTCCCCCTCCAGCAGTGGTCTTCTCAGTCTCAAGGCTTCTTTCACTGCCTCTTTGGCACCAGTAGCAGGGGTACTGCTGTCAAAGCACATTTGAATTAAACAGGCATACCAGATGGATGTGCCAATGCCAACTCAACTTCCTTATCACACCTTGCTCGCAACGTGAAGACCAGGAACTCATTTGTAGACAGCATTAGCTGTAGAAAGAGACACCCACCCCAAACCCTCTTGTTACAGAAAGGAAAGGTGGGCTGGTGACTCATCAGGATGTACAACAGGTCATAGGTACTCTCAGGTATTTGAAACTCAGCTTTCAGACCACTTCTACTTGTTAGGCAGTACAATTCATCTACTTCTAAGACATGATGAAAGATCCTCATAAGCAAAGGACAGAGGAAGCTTCCATCACACTGCACAGGAATCAGTTCCTTCAGTTCATCTTCTGTATGAAAACAGTCATCTACTTTTGAACCTGTCTTCACCAAGCTGACTTATTACTATCTGCCAAACGAATTATGTGAAACCTGAGCATTTCAGGTTATCGCAGCTCTGGAAAGAGATGTGGTCTTTTTGCACATCACACTTTGCACAAGATTGAAAGTGTAAGCCAAATTAGGCCAATTTTGTACAACTAGAATTGCTCCCAGAATCCACTCAACTGTGGATTTAAGATAAACTCCAAATTGTACAGGCATGTGATAATATTATGAGAACTACCTCAATTAAAGATGACAACGGTATGAAGAGGTAAGCAAGGACTAGAATAAATGTAAGCAAAAGCTTTGAGCTTTTCTGTGGAAAGTGACGGAGAAGAGGCATTCAGGGGTTGTATTAATAGAAGGGGTGCAAAGGAAAGGGAGTAACTCCCCTTTGTCAGGGGGTTCAGACAGTGAACTGATATTCCTTTGCTGCTCAAACTTTTCTGTCTTAGCTGCAACCTCTGTGCAGAGGCTGTACATTTCCCCATTAAAACTTTAGCCTAGGAATCAGTAACAGTTTTGATATCACCACAATTGAGATCCTGAAGTCTGGTACCTGGCTCCTAAATTACTGTGACAGACTAGTGACAACTGACAATTCCCTGCCTTTTAAAATACCTCAACCTCAGTCAATGAAAGTCAAACAAACAGAAAATGTTGTGTGAAGATCAGATTTCTTGGGCTCATTATACATACGCATATGTATGTGTGTAAGCTCCAGGCACTTCATGTTTAATCAAGTGCAGTAATAAGTGAGTTAATGAAAAAGGAATAGTTATCTTCTACTAATGTAGTAGACTATTTGGGGAAACAGGAGTATTGTGGTTACATGGAGGGGCTTAGAATGAAATCATTGCTGTCAAATCACTCAGAGGCAAAAGCAAGACAAAACCCAACTACTAACATAAAGTCAGCTGAGATAAGACAGAGGAGAATTAAGGTCCCATCTTTGTACAATGGAATGTACAAAAATTCCCTTTCCAGTGGAATGAAATCCCTTCCATCTCGATCCTGCTCCCATTAGAAATGGCAACAGTCCATTTGCTGGGACTGGAACTGAGTCCCAACTTTGTTCTTGGGCTCTGAGCTGGCAGACCAGTCTGTGTCCCTTACTTTATTTTATTTTAAGCTTGGAAGTTTCTGCACCACTTTGGCACATGTGGCCATAGCACAGGGGTACAACTGAAAATGGATGCTTCGCTTTCTGAAAGGAGAAGGAGGAAATAATATTCCCTTGTCTGAAGTGGAGTTGCATCTATAAAAAGACATATTTCTATAAATCTCCATTTCTAGGTAAGTAATATTTGGACTATTGGCAAGAGGACGGAGAACAAGAAAAGCAAACACATGAAAAAACAAAAATTTCTACTGAAAATGGTAGATATCAAGTGTGAGTATCTATTTGCCGTGGGTGGGGTATTTATTTATTTACTCCAACTTTGACAAGAAAATAGATCAGATCCTATAACAGCTGGCAGTTCAAGAGCAAGATGTTCAAAGAGCTAGCACTAATGAGCTCACAGATAATTCTCACACTGGCAAGCACTGAACTCCCCAAGTTGACAGAAGTGCTGGCATTGCTAGGCTAAGACTCAAAGAGCAGTAAGGATTTTAGTTAAGGAAGAACAGTGGTGCAGTCACAATGTTGTGGATCATCAACTGTGTACAACATGCAAACTGTACAACATGCAAAGTTTTCCTCACGGTTAGTCCTATTTACGTCAGAAGCTCTAAAGAGTCAAAACTGTAACCGCAGAGGTTCCCCAGCCTTGTGCCTGATACCAGCTGCTACTATGAAAACAATATTTTCAGAAGAGTGTTCTTTCAATTTCAAGACCAGATACGCAACCAGATTTTCAGTTCTTTTTCATTAGGATGCATATAAAGTGTCAAGGCCTTCCAAAGGTGAGAGAAAAGAAAACAAAAAAAAAAACACCCCAAAAGACATACCAAAACCGCAGCCAAATCTGTCAGTATTCTGGAAGCTCAACCATCAACTTATAAATATAATGCCTAAGGTCTTTCATTGTCTAGCCTGTGGAGTTTCTTCCCTGAAGCTCCCTTTCCTCCAGGCTGGCATTCCCTAATTCTGCTTCTGTTTGAAATGAGAGTGCTTTGGATTTGTGACAGAATCGCTTTAAAAAGGAAATTAGATATTTTGGAAAGCTGAGGGGATATCACTCTTTAAATGCAAGATGTTCCAATATGCTACCTCTCATTTCCAGAACACTCCCACTGACAAGTCAGTTCTGCATTTGATTGACACCTAGTTATCATTAAATAGACCAAGACACTAAAAAAATTCACAAATTTACAAACCAAAGTACAAAAATGATGGATTTTTTTGCTAGGTGTGAGGTTTTCATTCCAGTTCAATGCCTTACTTGATTTTAAATGGGCAGAAATTTTTATACACATGTGCATTTAGTTGAGAAGCAGGCTATGAAGACTGCAGAAGTATCAGTAGTTGATTATAGAAATTTATTTATTCACAGCACAAATCCCACTAGGAAATGCAATCCATTTGGCAAAGAATCCTTTAAGCAGCCGTATCAAGCCACAGCCGCTCAAGAGGGGAAATTTGCAACACTTAACTACTTCAATCTAATTTCCAAAATCCCCACTATCTACAGTCTTTAAAGCCTAAAAGCATGGATTTTGTATAATTGATCTTGGTGCTGCAGAATACCAAAGTAGAGGAGTACATTTCCCTTTTGGCATCATGTGTGAAAAACAGATGCTGCTGTGTTGGTAATGAAAGGAGTGAAGAAATTCTTCTGTTGGCTGGCGCAAAATTGTCTCAGCATCACAACCATATGGAGCTTCAACAGAAAAAGGCAGGAAGAGCAGCTATAGACAACAGAAAGGTTATTTAATAAAAAATGGATGCTCAAGAAATAGGCTGGAAGTCAATTTCTCTTATCTTTCTCCAAGAACATAGTAAGACATTAGAAAGCTCCAAAAGACTGTGATGACTATTTGAAGCAGCTTTGGGTTGTGACTGATAGTCTGCACCACAGCAGCTGCACCTGCAGAGGTGTCTCTAAATGCAAAGTCTAAATTGATGTCTCCAGCAAGGAGAGCAGAGGGACAGCCCACTTCACATCATTTTATGCATTGCTGAGCTTGCTGGTCTAAGGGTCATGGTAGATCCTCCTTCATGCTGGACTTCCCTTATTCTATGTCCAAGTGGTTTCATTCAAGCCTGATTCATACAGTACCTTGTGCTGTAGCGACATGATTTTTCTTAATTTTCTTGGTATTGTTGTGCTACAAATAACATTATGCAAATTGAATGTGGTTTGACATTTTCATTCCTGAAGTTTGGGTATCAGGTATTTTTATTGTGTGTAATTCTATCAATGGTATAGATGCTTTCTAAAAGGCTGTATGGTTTTCTTCCTGTTTTTGGACAGAAATAGTTTTTAGGATTGTTAGCTAATTTTCATTCACAGAAAGCCACAATTTTTTTACTCTAAATTCAAGTAAAAAAAAATTAATGCTGATTTTCTTTTAAGGTGGGGAAAATTCAAGTTTGAATAGAAGAAAAATTAGAAACCCATGGAGCTAGAGGCAGCATGACTGGACATGACTGAGACATCAGTTGGTCTGTTCCTTGATCATATTGGAAAATTACTATGTTTACATCTATTCTGATATTTTTTTCTAACCTCTCCTTTACAATTTCCAGTGAAGTTTCCATAATCCATATGTTTGGCTCTTTTTAGATGCTGGGATCACTTCTATGGCCACCCATAAGACTGTTTACTGGTTTCCATCATTTTTCTCAAATTGTGGAGCCCATAAGCAAAGGAAGTATTGCAGCTGAGGTTATTTAATGTACAACACTCCTTCCTCTACACTTAGGTAAAAGCTCTCTGGGGTTTCTGCACCAGTGTGATATTCCTGGTTCTTGTTGTTTTGTAACCTCATAGAAGCCTTAGATCCACTCCTGCAGAAAGCCTGCTGAGCCACGTAATCCTTGACTTCTCTGTGATGCTTTGCATTTGCTCTTACTGAATCACAGGCTTTTTTCCTGCACAGTTCCTGTGATTTATGAAGTTCATTTTGAATTCTTCTCAGTGTCTGTGGCATCTGCAAACTTTCCGGGTTTCATACCATCAGTAAACTACACTGCCTACATCACAAAATATGCTAATAAAATAATTATTAATTTTAATTTATTAATAAAATATTAATAAAATAATTAGTAGCACCAGTCCTAATGCAGCTCCCTGTGCACCCAGTGCAACACTTCTTTCCAATTTGATAAGTAACTGCTAGCAGGTACTCTTGGAGAGCAATTTTCCAATAAGTAACTTGTTCACTTTATATAAGTTTCATTTGGAAATTTTTTCCTAGCCTGTTTCTTTGAATTTCACAGGGAGCCTGTTTGTTTCTGAGGAACAGGGTTATTATTTTGAAGTGTTTCATAAGACGGTGTTTTGTATTTTCACGTAATTCAGATAGCCAACATGCATGTAGCATCCTTAACCTTAGTAGGTTCCAAAGATCAAAGATGCCTTCTCTCTTGCTTCCTCTCATGAGGAAAGGAGGTGATAGCATAGCATAGTGAGGTGGTGGGAAAGCCATCATGAATGTGTCAGACTGATACAACAACCAGACCAGATGTCTCCCTATCTATAAGAAAAGAACAGCTGCTTTGAAAATAAATGACAGACTTTTTACAGACTAAAAAGAGATTTACAGCATAAAAATCCCACATCATTCAGTTGCAACCATAGAGACAGGAGGCTAATTAGAGCTAATCTAGAGCAGATTTGCCCTTTTGCAAAACAAGAAGTGCTCACATCATTTGAAAACAGACTGGTCTTTGGTACGTTCTCTATGTTATCCTGGGATCTCTGTTCCCACAGCCCCAGGTCCCTGGCTGCAGTTGCTTTGGCCAGAACTTTTGTGGGTACAAGTGTTATCTCTAAGCAAGCATCACTAATTTAATCATTAAGGATCTGGTCTGTTTTTTTCCTGCAATCCATCGCTTTCTAACCCTGCCTCCCCCCAGTTCAATCTGGTGATTTTCTATAGCCGTTTGCTGCTATATCACAGCCCTATGAAAGTACTGTATATGAAGATTTAGATAATAACACAGCTATGTATTCCTCACCATGCAGGACAATCCTTATTAATCCTCCACTGGGACTTTGCCCTCTCTGTAATGCTCCACACATTTATCTCATACAAGCAAAATATAGCTGGCTAAAAAGTACCCAGAAAGGAAAGGTCACATTTACAAAGCAGGACATATTGCCTTCACCCCAAGAACAACGAAGCATCCAGTAAATCCTTAGCAATGAAGAAACAATAAATTTCTGCCAGGATATACAGGCCTTATGAGAGAGGAAAGTTAAATTACTGCCGTCTGGCTTGGTGACATGATCCCCAGACGGCGGGATGAAGCTTTTGCCCGGTTGCTCATTCTCATTCTTTAGCTTCAGCGGAAGATGAATCAGGAACAGATGGGAGGTCCACTTTCAAATCCATCATTCACCAGCCCCTTCCCAAACAAAAATCATTAGGTTGCCTTCAGGATTTGTCAGCACTTGCCGGCTGGTCTGGAAGCCCAGTCATGGTGTTTGGGAGTCACTCTGCAAGGCACCACTGTCGCCCTCCCGCCCTGCTCCATATGCCCTGACACACTGGGATGCATCCAAGTCAACCATCTCTAAACTTTTGTGCAAACACTGCCACACGCTTCCCCTCAGATGTTTGCAGAAAAATGGAAGAAAACCTTACCTGTATGTGGCCAAACCTCCTCCCTCTGTTTTTTTTGTGCCAGAGTGCCACAGAGTGCTACAATAAACAGAGAAGCGGGCACTGCGGATCTGGCTCTGCCAGAACAACACCAGCCATTTGTAAGCTTGGGGTGTGATTTGAGTTACTGTACAAATTTCCCAAGTGAACTAAGCACCATAGATATCAAATATAGGGCTACACAGAAGAAAAATAAAAGAGAAAGAAAAAAAATTAATCCTTTGCACCTTTACCTGGAAAAGCTGATGGGTTTGTTGGAAACAGCCTACAGGGTTCAGTCATTTGACTCAAGTTAACCAGAAGGGATCTTCTAGGGCCACTGGAAAAAAAATCTGCCATAAGGAAGATGCCGTAATCAGAATTTCTTCACCCACAGTCAGCTGTCATACCTGTTAACTTTTCTCTCCAAAGTTAAAAAGGAATTTCACCTGGTGGAAAAAATGCTTTGTTTGTGTCTTTTTCCCCATGTAGTTAGATGTGATGAATTTCTAACAGATTTCTAGGGAAGACAAGTCCTCCAAGAACAAAGCAAGCAATCATAACAGTGGCATTTTCTTTAAGTTATGGAGTTTTTTGTAATAGCTCTAATACTTGATTCACTGAACTAGTAAGGCACATGCTGCTCGTGCATGGTGTTTTCATTTCCTTGACTTTTGCCAAGGATGCAGCGTCATCCCAAAGATTTACAGAAGTCTGAAAGACCAAATTACTAGAAACAGAGCTACCTAAGTTGGGAACTTCTGTTGATTTCATCAGACAATTATGCTTTCTGAACTATTTGCAGCTGTATTTCAAGCTAATTTAGCTAACACACAGTACTTGATAATCAATGAGGTACTCCCTGGTTTTGGAAATAGATTTTTATGCTTCATTTCTTCCTGCGTGTTTGTTTCATGCATTAGACAACCAAGCTGCCTACCTAATGAACAACATAAAGGCTACACATGGTTTTCCAGGAGATAAAAAGCTACAAAGCCCTTCATGATCAGAGACCCTGCCAGGCTTTGTGAATCCCACTGTCTTTGAAAGCAGTGAGATCATCCCAGTTTCCTAGGGTCACATAATGTTTTCAGTGGATATGTTAGTCTCATTACTTCATTAGTCATGTCCTCCATTTTTTTAAATTGCTCTGAATCCTAAAATCCTCTGGGTAGAACTCCTTTTTCCCTACTTTGAAGCAGAACACATTGTACATAGACTAACCAGAAAATATATTTGTCTAATAATTTATTCTTAATTTGTAGTTTAATATACATCTCTAATCTTCCCTCCTGCTATTTTAGCCAACTACTTCTTGCCCAACAGTCTGTGGACAACAATCAATAATCAGTTTTATAACAAACCATTTATTTTCAAAGCTATAATAATGCCTCCCCTTCAGTATCTTCTTTTCCAGACAGAACAAACCCAAAATTTGAACATTTCTTCACAGTTCTTTCTTCCTTTATCTTTGGGCAGCTCTCCTCCAGAGCTTGCTCCCATTGCATGATTCTTAATATCTGGTACCAAAAAACTTAGTACAGAACATCACCTCCAGAGGCCTATTTGAACTTAAACTGTCCTACAATGGTTTTCTATAATCTGAAGCCCCTTCAAAGAGCCAGAGGAAAATGCAGTTATCCTGCATCTTTTCTGCATCAAGCTGCTGTTCATGAAGAGAATTTTTTTTTCCCAAAGCTTGTATTACTGAGCCCTATTCTATAACCCTGTATTACATTCTCTCTAGAATTACTGTTGCTGAGACAGATAGTTCCTGTTTTGTGTTTGTGCAACTGAATTTCTCATATGTGCCATGCTTTACATTTCTTTTCACTGAATTTTATCCTATTATATTTAGCCTAAAAGATTATTCCAGAAAAAAATCAAGTAGCAGCGGCAGCTTTTTCCTACCCAGTAGGTGGAAACTTTTGTATAATTCTTGTATCTTAATTACACCAAAAGGCTGATAGTCATCAAGCTGTGACTAATATGATAACGTTTAATTAATTTTTAGCAGTTGAGGTGACTTAGACTGAGATTATGTTGTCCCTATTTGAAACTTTTGACATAGCGGCATGACATCTTAGGAAGCACCAGATAGCTCAAGACAGAGTTGACTCACAATGTTTGAAACTACAGTGAAACACAAAATCCATTTTCTCAGGTTGTATAAATGTTCATACATGGAGTCTGAGTCCAGACACAATCTGGTAGCTGATCAGAAATATGATGTTGGGTCCAGTGTGTACCCTGCACGTTGGAGGCAGGAGAAGTTTAGATTAGAACCATGATTAGCCCCAGTGATGTGGGGGCTAAACTATCCTGTGCCAGGTTTCCCTAACTTATCCTCCTGGCAGACCCTACCTGCAGCTGTTCCAGCCCTTCTGCTTTCTCTTCTAGGAGCCATCAGGGCTCGGCATGGTATTTCAAATAAAGTCTCACCATCACTTTGTATTTTTCAATGATTTCCTTTGTATCACTGCCTTGTGCCATGGAATTCAGATTTTTCTGTCTCCATTGGATATTACTTCTCTTGATAGACTGAAGGGTCCCATTCGTCTTTTCCAAAGTACTGCCTGATGAGGGCTCACGATCATCCTATGCTCAACTAATCTGTTTCCTTTTCCTCCTGTCATTTCCACTGCAGACTTCCCAGACTAAATGAGAAAAATCTTATGATTAGTCCCAAAGTGCATGAACTTGCCCTTTGTTAGCTTGAATTTAATTCCATTTCTATTGCTTCCCCTTGAAGGTCATTGAGTTCATTTCAACAATATCCCAAACGCTCTTCTGTACTGCTATCTTCAAATTTTGTACCATCAGCAAATTTCGTCAACAAATTCCTATGGCACCAAAGTCCCTAATGAAAATATTACTCAAGACTGAGCCTAAGAACAGTCCTTAGGTAACTTGGCTAGGAGCCTACTTCCAGTCCAACCCTTTCTCTTTTAATATTCTCTTTTATCCAGTTCTTCACTCGTTTTTCAACATTATCTTCCTCTTTTTAACTCATAATTCTTCATGTAATCCTACTTCAAATGCTTTACTGAAGAAGGAAAATTAAAGGACCTGCTTTTTCCTTGTATAGAGGAATGTTTATTTTACAAAAAAAAAAAAGTACATGTGCTTAGTATAACAAACTTTTAGCAAACCTAGGTTATGTGTTGCCCCGATTTCTATTTAAATCTGGGCCTATTGTTCTTTTCTTCCAAATGCATTTTACCGTATACACAGCTGGGATCAGACCAATGGAAGTACAATTGCTGAGAATATATTTTTTTTCTCCCAGCTTTAAAAACAATAGAATTTCTTCTCTTCTCCATATCAAATGACATTTCTATAATTGCCCTTACTAGAGGTCTTGGTTTTACTGGACAACTGACTGCTCTACCAACAAATAGACATGGCCCTAGCTCCATTTGTTCTTTCTTTATTCTTGTACTCAAATGACTTGAGAAAGTTTCATTGTTTTTTCCTATCATATGTTGTAGCTGCACCCTGCACGTGGTCTGAAGGTAAACCTGTCATTTTTTGCTCCTGTTGGTACTCTGCTCCTGGTGACAGTGCATCATTTCATGGCAGATGCATGTCTGACATGGTTGCACCCTGCACTTTTTTGGTACACGTTTGTTTTAGCCCAGTCACTGGTAACTTCTATCTTATGCCCCCACACTGTTCTCTCAGGTTCTTTCTTCCTTCCCCCTCAAAAAACAGGGATAAATCCTTACTTTATAGATACAGACAGGCAGGCTTCAAGCATTAAAATTAATGAATCCCACAACTAAGACATTTCCAAAACAATGTGCTGCTTTATTTCTGGTAAAATTTTTAACAAAACAGTCTGACATGTTACCTTATGATGTCAATTCGGGAAGCCAGACATTTCTTTCAGTATGGCTGTGCTATTCATAAAAATGAGTATCTTCTCTATGGTAATTTCAATAACTTCCCATAATTTCTATTTTATGTGTTACGAGGATGGTAGATGCTTCTTCATATTATGATCCCGTATATTAAGCTATATTATAGTTATTCAATAAAGAATAAGTCTTTTTCAAAATAATAAGACATGCAAGTGGTTTAGAATATATTTCCCTGGTCTCTGCTATGGAATATACCGCCTTGTGGAATTTCAGTCTCTTTCTGCTTTTGGGGAAAAAGGATAGATCTTCTGAGCAAAAACAAAAAAATTCAAAGCAAAGAGGACACAAATATGACTAAGTCTTGAATTACTGTAAATTAATATAAGCTCAAATGATCTGACTAGTTTCATTTTTTTCCTCAAAAACATTGTAATTCAGAAATAGTGTAAGTTTTTATTCGTGTTTTGTTTCTATTATCATTTTATGTTCTATTTTTCTATATTAGGATTTCAATAGAAAAAAAACAAAAATACCAAACCAATAGACATTCTTCAATCTGGGAATTAAGACAAATCTAAAAATTGTTAAATGTAAAAAAAATATATTAAAGGAACAATGGGAGCCAAATAAAAAATCATAAGTCATTGCAAAGGTAGCAAAGAAGCAAATTATTTCAGACCAGGAATCTCTGAATTTTCCCATTCAGATACCAACAAGCCTACACTTCTAATGTGTCTCTGCTGTCGTGTCATAAATTATTCCATAGCTGATGATCACGTGAAGATTTACATACCCAACAGTTACACCCAGATACATCCACCAGAGCTTAGCAGTCATCATTTCGCACGTAGTTTCACAGGCAGCAACAGGCTTGTTAATCAAAAGTACCCTTGCACTTTAAATGTAAAACATTTCAAATTTCTCTTTCCTTTTACCTGAATAACATTAGGACTCAAAATCACAGTGCACCCAGTGGCAAGACTCCCGTGATGAAATTAAAGATATCAGCAAAGAAATCAGAAGCATCTAACCTGTTTTTAAAAGCAATAAAAATAAATCCTCATCTCCATGAAGGAGGAGGCCTAAATGCTAACCTGCCTTGAAAATGACCACCCAAGTGAGAAAAGAATCAAAACCTGTGAATGAGTACAAGTGCAGAATACCCCCAATAAGCAAGACTTTCCAGAGGTCATTCTGCAGATAGATTAGTATAAATTAAGCTTTAAACAACTGTTTATAGTGCTTGCTGGATAGTTTCTTATTTGCCATTGTTACCCAGGAAAGCACCAAACAGCTGCGGTTTTGTGATTACATTTAATTGTGATGTGGAAAGATTTGCAAAGTTTTGGGTTTTAAAACAAAAGGGTTTTAAATGGTTCCCGTAGTTTACCAGCATAATCCTCTTGCAATATGTCTGTGTGGAGTTTCCACAGACCTTAAGTGTCCATCATGCAAATTGAAATGGTCATTTGGAGGACAGAGAACAGAACTGAGGTGCACATTTCTCCTGAGTGCTCATGCCAGCCTTTGGTAGCATGGTGTGGGTTTAGACAACATCAGGCTGCTGTCTAAAGGTTCTGTATTTAAAGCAAAAGAGTAACAAGAGTAAAGGGTTAAATCTCATGGAGGGAACAGAAACTCTACACAAAATATGGCTTTGTTACTGAGAACTTTGCATGTGTATATACATACAGACATGCATTTGTATACATGCATATATGTATAAAAATATATGTAATTTCCCCTCCTCAATAACTTTGAATCCTTTAAATGAAACTTTTAAATACAGCACTGAACAAAACAGGAACTGAGAGCATAAGAAATAGAAAAGGAGGGTCACTAGTATCAAATGCGCAGTATAACTAAAGTGAATAGGCTGTTGCAAGCAAAGGTAAACTACGGGTATTTCTTTCTTCCTCCAGATTCCTCTTTTGTTTGGCCAGCTAAAAATGTATTCCTAAAACATCACAAAAACTTCCACTCCAACTGCCTGTGTGATTTATGCTCTCATTGAACTATTCAACGGGGTTTAAAGGTAGGACATCTTCTAGGGACATTACTGCTCTTTTACAAACAGGGCTCCTTTCTCAGCTGAGTCTTTTTTCATTTTTCTTCTAGTTCAGACAAGAGAGAGAGAGAGAAAAAATCAACATGAAGACAACTCATTTCTTTGTTCAGTTACCTATAAGAGAGGATGAGGGAAAAACCTGGATAAATTGTTACCTTTGAGGCTACTACGGTGGAACAGGTATAATTAGTTAAGAGATTGATAATATCCATAGACTGTGATGCTGGGCTGATGAGTGCTTTACAAATATACAAAGCAGGGTCATCTAATGCTTTTGTATTCATAGAGTAAGTCCTTCTGCCCTCTCTAAGAAAGGGGAGCCCGTACAATGAGAGAATTTGACCCTCAGGATGGCTTACAGAATTGCTAGTCCCCTCAATTACCCTGCTCATATGGGGAGCTCAAAGAAATGCATCACACCATAATATGATTGTCCCTCATTCAATCTAGGAAGATCATTATCTCTGGAGTTAATAGTACAATATTTAACCCAGCAGAGTGTATTTAGAGTAGCTATTAAACAACAATATTGAACTAAGCAATAACCAGCCCTTGTCTCAGCTATTTATGATTCCAGCAATATATTATATGCATGGCTGGCTTTCTCTTCTGGCATCTGTAAACTCTTTTGACTACTTAAATGCTCCAGCATTGATACTAGAAGCAGCAATCACTACATGCCGATTTGCTGCTAATGAAGGAAACAGATCCAAGACCTTGGGTCACCTTCCTTTATCCACAATGCATTCTAATTTTTCTAAAACAATGTTTATTTGCTAGGAAGAGAGGAGGAGGGGGCAGGGAGAGCGCTGCTGATTTCATTGTACTACTCTGAAAGAAAAGCAAGATAAACAGATAATAATTTCTCTGTCTCCAATTTACATGAGACCACCCCTGGTACTTATGCCTGCAAAGGCAGGAAAAATTGAAGTGTACAAAGAGCCTTACTGTTTCTTCATCCTGAGTCAAGCCATGCTGAAGTCACTGCCGGAAGCTTCTATCTACACATAACCACCATTTTTTTCAACTCTTAACGCTACGAAGCAGATGAGAGAAGACTCATCAGATAAATCCCCATCCAGCAAGGAAAAACAATTGCACTTCTGTTGTTCACAATGATTACTCGAAGTCCCCCAGAAGCTGCCTAGGGACAGCACTGGTAGGCAAGCCAGTTGTCAACATAGCCTAGTGGGCTTTCCCACCACCCCTCCTGAAAGAAGAAATCTTTCCTGTAGATTGAGAATATCAAAATCTTGAAGTGTGTGGCTAAAAATTGGTACTTCCCCCAGCCAGACACACATAAAACCTGTTGGGTCCCATTATGGTACTGTGTTTATATGGGCTCCACAAATGGCACTGCAATGTTTCTGCTTCCTTAGTTTCCCCTATTCTTCAGCCAAATCTGTTGTTTTTCCCTTTTTCTGCTCATGAAATGTAGTATTGTCTGGTTGGTGCTAAACACCTGTCATGCTCCACCACAGAGGCAGCCATATTTCAAGAGGAAGGGTGGACAGTATTCCTTCATCATGAAGTACCACGTACACAAATAAACCAATAAAGTGAGTTAAGAAGAGTTCAGGAGCACATATATTAGTGCTAAGCTGACAAGCTGTAGGCACAGAAAGCTTTCCTTTAGTTCTCTCCCCTTCATTGTCTTGCCAGAAACATCCTGTCCCACTTATAACCCAATACTTCAATGATTAAAGTAAGAGATCATTCCTTGAGCAACCTACTGCGCTAAGGGTAACACAAAAATGGCAGATGCAAAAGTCTCAGCTGTCATCCTCCTATGAAAGGCTGCAGTGATGATGAACACAGGCAAATTCATCATGAAAATGAGTGTTGATTCCTGATACAGGTGTTAAACAGATCCCTTATTTTCTCTCATGTCTCTTTTCTGGCCCTAGCAAGCTCCTTGTTCTGCTCATCATCTGCAGCAGGGAAGAACCTGCACCTGCAGATGGTATTGAGTGAGGACAGTTATCAGTGTGGAAGGACATCATTTAAATCTTCACTGCACTGAGGCCAGAGATATGAGCCCATGGGGAAGGAAAAAAGTCATTGAAAGAGCCTATAGATTTACAGGGAGAGGACAATGCAAGGAAAATCTACGAATTACGACAATAAGGAGAGTCTAAGAAAAGCCCCAGAGACTTGACTACTTTCTTCCTACAAAGTTGTGGATTTGAGACACATTGCTATCTGTTAGGAAGGAGTTCAAACAGCCTCAGAGAGAGGCTTGAGAGGGAGTTACAACTAGAGCCACAACAGTCTGTGCCTTTCCCTCTATTTTACTCATTTCTAGCAGCAGTGTTAAGCAGGATGTAGTTTACGGTACAGTTAAAACTGAGTTTAAGAGCACTGCACAAATAGCCTAAAAGAGGTGTACACATATGTAGAAACGTGCAGGTAAAATGTCATAAAACCTCAACCATTCAACAAAATGGCTTTGAAAGGTTATATTATATGAATAGCTGTTTATAGACTTTTTTAAGGCCAAAAAGACCCATGGTGATCCTGCAGCCTCCAAGTCTCAATAATATTAATGGCAACACTTCACCTAGGAATTCCTCTACTCGGTTCAATAACTTCTGAAGTGGTTATAACTCCTCTCTTAGAAAGAAACCTCATTGCAATTTAAAGACTGAAAGCAGTGGAAAACCTTCCTTTTCCTCTGAGCAGTCAGCCAAAGTTGTTAATTATCTCTACTGTTAAGAAAATAAATAAATCAGAAATAAAAAATATCTTACTCTCATTTTTAATTCATCGAGTTTCAGTTTCCAGCTACTGTTCTTGTTATGACTTTGTCTAAAATTAATGAGCCCTCTCCCACTTCTGCACTATATACTAGGTATCCCCACTGGAGATCCTTAGAGAATGTGATCAAGTTACCTTTTAACCTTATTATAGACAGGAGCAGCAAAATCTCTCCTATGATGCCTCCCTATTCACTTCTTAATGCTGAACTTTAGGGACCACTTCTACAAGTGAGGAAGTAATTTATTCTCTTTGCCTGTGCTGGGCTCTCTTGGGGGATTCAGCAATAAGTGCCAGAAACAGTGGCTGTTCTTGGACACAGACATCTCTGATGTAGGTGAGGACTGAAACCACCTGCTCAATTTTACTTACCTCAACATTCAACTTCCAGACACAACTTTTTCATGCTCAGGTCACAGAAATCTTTAGTCTAGATGTGAAGACCCAAGCCTCAGCTCTCACATCTCTTGGCCAGCCATTCCCCAGCTGCCTCAGCAGAAAGAAAACATGGACTTAGGAAATTATGTGAAGGGAGAGTAAAAGTGCAGGGGACACCAGGCAAGATAGGCTCAGCTAACATCTCGTACCGTTACAAACCTTGACACTTAGTTTTCTTTTCTTCCTTTTGAAATCAGAATGACACCTCGACCAAGAAATCCAATAAGTATATGGGATCAACCCATAAACTTAGGCACATAGAATATTGTTAGAGCAACACAAACTGGCAGTCTCATTCATTTTAAATAAGTTTACAACACAGAATTACGTTCTTAGTCTATGTTCCAGATTGCACTGAATAATGCGAATACCAAACCCTCTATCAGAGAGCAAAATTAGCTTAGTGTGTTGATTGATTGTTGGGGTGTTGGTTTTTTTTCCTATTTTCCCTCTTCTCTAATTTTTCCTCTAGTAGGTAACAAATAATTTTTTCAATTTCTTTTTTTCTTAAATTTCACCAAGATTATTCCGTCTCCACTGTACTGAGCTTTACCAAGGGCTCAAGAGACTAAGATGTAGAGAGATGTTGGAAAAAGTCTTAGAGTATCTCTCTGAAACATTTCTTATTTTTCAGATTTTTTTTTTTTGTTATCTATACAACGTCCTCCCACAAGATGTTTTTCATTACTACAAACAGGAAGCACTGTTAATGCAATGTTTGTGTTTGACCATAGAGCTTCTTACCAACAAAAGTGAAACCATTTTAAGTCAGTAGGGATTTAAGGGCATAAACTGTGAAAGGAAATTAGGATCTTGGCTGTTTGTTGTGACTTTTACAGCTTTGCCTGCTCCTGAAGAAAAACATCATACCGTATCCAGGTACACCAGGAAGAGCAGAGCTCTTTTACTAAAGCAGGCTGAAGCAATTTAGAATCAAATAAAGAAGCAAATAATACCCGTGCATGAATTTTTGCAGACTCATAGCAGTCCATACTGTTTCGAGGAATAGTCCCTTGTCCTGTGACTACTTGCCTGTTAGAATTATTTAAACCTTTCAGGCCTAAACTGGTTCCTCCACAGCTCTAATGCAGTTGCTTCTGTGGTAAATCACTGGAAAATCAACCCAACAATATTGGAAAGAGTAGTGGAATTCAGGGCAGAGACATACAATTCTTTAAACCAGGGTAGCCAGCTCCTAGCCCTTACAGCTCATTTGAGAAGAGACATGGATTCTTAAACACAGCAAAGGTTTGATTCACACACCAATTTAAACTGTATAAAGCCATCTAAAAATTACGCATCCAACTTCTTAGCCCGGCATCCAAATTTCCTCTTTCTGCAAGGGAGAGACAAATGACTTCCAAAGCACAATTCCTTCTAAAACTGGTATCTAAGATATGTGGGTTGAATTGACATGTGGTTTTCATAGGGCAGAGAAAGATCTTAGCTAATTATCCTGCTTTAGAGACAAACATTTTTGTTTGTTTAAATTACAAGATGTAAATCCTCATTGCCCACCAATTTAAGTTTTACATCTCACACCGACAACTTATCCTGGGAGATGGATTTTACTGAAGAAGGAGTCATGCAACTACCAAATAATTAACACAATTTAAAAAAAACCCAACAAAACCAACACTCAACAAGCATGGTACACTCTACCTCCTCCGAGGACAAATGTTAAGTCACATGTATCAATCAATCAAGTCATTATAGTCTCTAGTACTATACTAAGAAACCACAGATATAAGGAAGAAAATTACTTATTGTAGCATTTTGTGACTTCTACTAAATGTTCCAAAGGTAATATTGTGAGGAAACTTCACAACTCCTTGAATATGTCTCTCCAAAGGTATTAATAAAATCTTAAATGAAGACTCAGGGTGGGAAGTCCTTAATCATTACTGTGATCTTAATTGGCATTGATTTGTTGTCCAGCTGAGATCTCTTCGTTTGCACAGGGAATACCTATTTTCACAGAAGTAGAGATGACATCAATCCAAAAAGCAGATGAAGCTAAAATTAAGCATTTTTTAGCTTGTTTCTGAATTACCCAATAATTGACAGGAGCATTACTCATCACAGAATCCGAGAAAAAAGTCTCCTGAGAGCAATCCTTTTTTCTCCTAGTAAAAAACACACATATTTTTCCTTTCATTCTTTCCTCTGGGCATAAGGAGTCAAAAAAGGAATAGAGCTTCCTAAACATGTTCATAGTTTAAATGCACTGTATACTCAGATACGAAATCAGCAGTTCCAAGTAATTGTAAGCAGATATCCATATATACTAAGCGACAGAATGTATAAATAGGCATCTCCACAAGGAAAGAAAACTTTAACAAACCTCTCAGGATTATGCAGAGTACGTAGATATGCAAGAGCAAGTCAATGCAATCCAGCCCCATTTAACTGAGGTAATGTCTCACGCAACATTGGTGTCACAAAGCCAATTTCATGAGCTAACAGGAAGCAGAGTCTGACCCGAATACTTAATGAAAACTGTGGGTTAATCCAAATTAAAACAAAAGATTTTCAGTGAATCTTGGTCCATTTTTCATCCAGCTCCTGGAAGACATTTAGCTGTCACCTGGGTACAACCATGGGTAAGTCCCATCATGGTCCTGGACCTCTGAAACTGAAGGCCAGCTTTGGAGGGATTCTACTGGGCTCCAAAGCAATTCACTAAAACTTGGTGACCTGGAAGAAAAAGAATAATAAATTCAACTGTGCAGCTGGTGGTTTGTTTGCAGACATCACTCATGTTTCCCTGAGAATGAGATGAACCTGTGACCCAGTATGTATCAACCAAGCATTTCAATTCAGAAATTGAATTGAAGAAGTCAGAAGGGATTAGCAGCTGTAGCTCCACTCTCTAACTGTACATGGCTTGTGATTAGATGGAGTAGGTGCGCAGGCTGTGCTACAGTTCTTGGCATTCATAACCTTCACAAGCACTCATTGCAAGGAAAAAACCCCAAATAATCCAAGGGGAGAGCTCAACAGGACAAAAACCCAGTTCTTTTAAGCTGATTCAGTTGCTTTTCGTACTGCTCTTTCATACCAGTTCTCTCTGTTGGAGGACACAAAGTCAACTGGCTCACAGGTGAGTTATTTCATTCAGATTTGTCCCATTCTGGCTCCTCCAGTGATATGGAGAAAATAATTTAATTCCTCGGATTGAGTAACAAATGAATAAAGGGTCTAATTTTGCAGAGACATATTCTGGTGAGAAAAGATTTATACAACTTAAAGCAGCAAAGAAAAGAAAAATAGCTTTCTTGGAGAAAGTAAGAACCTGGGCTTCTGGCTGGAAGCAGTCTCAACTCCTGCTGCAAAGCCAATCCAGAGAAGGTCTTTTCACCAGGTTCAGCAGATGTCAGACCAGGGGCAAAGTACTCAGCAAGTCCCAGGACTGAGCTTTTATTCCCAAAGTCACCATCATTGAGTTAGAAATAACTTGATCTGTAATGATAACAGGTGCAGGAAAGGTAAAAAGAAATAAATTTCTGTCTCTTCTGATCTAGTTTCAAACTTGATCTAACATGCTTTGGTTTTTTTTCTCAATCTTAACTCAGCCAGCTGCTTTTCTCTCCCTCCTCCAAGGCTTGTATTTCTTGAAAGGCTGGGAAGGTGTAGGTAATAAGCAAAATATCATGTTTTGGTTCACCCTCTGCCCTCATCTACACTGATATGGATTGTGCCAGTCTGCATCTGACACCTCAGTAATTTCACAAACCGAGGATCGAAGAGAGAGGATCTAGCCCATCATGGAAAGACTGCCAAATCAATACTGTTGGTTTTACAGACGTAGGGTTCAACCAATTGCTATGCCTGGCCTGCTGTGTACCAGTATGAAGTTAAGCATTGTATTAAACCATTAATTTTCAGGGTGGCAAAGGGAAGTTTAAGGAGAAACATAAAACAAAAACCTGCTACATTTTAAGACCTCCCAGAACAAACTTGTTTCTCATTTAGTCAAACACTGAGGAATTTCAATACCCAAGTTCAGAGATTGTCTGATTGGTGACAACAGAATTGTCTTATTTGAATAGAGGAATAATTTAAATTTCCTTCATTAAATATATATATTCATACTTTATAAAAATTTTGCTTTCTTTCCATTATATATTATTCTACCCCATCCCAGAATGAGAAGCTACAAATCATCAGTTCCACACAGGTGTCAATATTTAACATACCTGTTGATGTCTTTGCAGACTTTCTCTTGTATTTGTAAGAGAGGGCTGGAGCCCAGCTATTAATCAGGCTCCTGACTTTTTCTTAATCGTGTGACAAAGAACCAACCATTTTGCTTTAAGGAAACCAGAGCTTCCTATTTAGCATCCACTGGAATAGGTAATCAAGTTGGGGTAGCCAGGAGAGGATCCACATTCAATCAAAGTGTATCTATATTCCCATTATACCAATATTTGTAGGACTAAACAGTCATTACAAAAATCAAACTCAATTTAAGAGAAGAAAATTTATTTAATTTAATTTGACAAGGGAGATATTATATTCTTATGAAGATGTGATTTCTTTGAGATCAGCGTATACTTGTAGAACACAAACGAGCTGTCAGTCCTGTAGCTCCTTCATCAGACCCCACAGGTTACCATCCATGCAACACCAGTAAAACTCACTATCAGAGACCAAAACTGCTGCATTGCAGTCATTCCAAGTGTAAAGGCCCTACTACACCCTAGGTGATCAACTCTGTGTTGCTGTCGGACGGAGCTCAGGTGTAAAGCATATTACCACCCTGCGGCACCACAACCAGAGTAATTGTTTAAAAGACGGCTTAATTTCACTAACACTTAACAAGCTAGACACCTTTAATCTGAGCCCTCTGATATCTCAGGTATGAGAGAAATTCAAACCACAATATTAGTCTCCAGTATTTGTTATATTTAATGCCAGACTGCAGCTTTTGAAAGGCAAGCCCTGCTACAGATCCCTAGGTGTGTGACCCCATCAGATCTGACCTCCACGGCCTGCTTGCTCCCCAAAGACTCTCTTGGGAGGCTGCTGTCGGGAACAGCTATTAACGTTTATCAAGATGAGATTCTTCATGATGCAGACACCTGTCTAAGAAAAACTGGACTTGAACCATTAACTCATTTTACTCAGATAAATGAACAGCCATTGGTGACAGCTTTCAGCCTACGAAGTTGTCTCTGAACTTATGACTTATGTAGAGGTCTTTTCACCCTCAGCCTTCTGTTCGTATTTTGAGGGGGGAAATGACAAGGTGACAAGCCCTTTCACTCTTCCCTTTGTTATCAATGGGAAACAATTTAATGAGTGGTTAATCGAGACTTCAGCCACATTCATTATCCATCTACTATTATTGCATTTACCTTGAGCAAGTCATGTATTTTTTGACCTCAGACTTCCCTTAACTTAGATGTCTCATGGTGGATTTTCTGACCAGCCTCCACTTTACCGGCTCAGGACGCTTGACAAGAATCACTGGCAAAGCTAGTTTGCAGCACAGAAAAGAGTTAAGAGTTTCGTAGATTGTTTAATAAAGGTAGTGTCATTTTCAATTATACAGCACAAACACTCCAATAAATTCTACGTCACATCACCAAGGAAACCCAGTGCAATAATTCAGTCAAAGCCAAAGAGAGGATTTCTACAACAGTTTAATAATAACAATGTGTTCTTCTCTGTTGCCCTTTATCCAAGGATATCAGTGCTTTTCACCAATATTAATTCATTTTCTAAATACAACTTCAGAGTGTAATTTCAGGAAATTAATTGAGTATGACATTCCTGTGTATCCTAACTGTTGATCCCTTGCCATCTCTCTGCAGAGCAAGAATAGTCCCCATGAGCAACTCCAGATCACGTGGTGAGAAATTCCCTCCCCCACCCTATGCTTTGTACAACTAGCATGTTGGACATAACAACTGTAAAAATTAAGGAAGTACTCTTGCATCTGCTTTGCAGTTCATCCAAATTCTCTTTTATGGTCCCTATTAAGCAGTGCACCATCCTGGAATTCATAAAGCCAAGAGTTACAAAGGCTGCTGAGTAATGAAGGACATAAATTGTTGGATTCTTGTTTAAAAAAAGAATGCCTCACGTTCCATGTCTGTATGCAGAGCTTCTGTAACGACGTAAAACAGTGGATCACGATCTCCATCCAAAGTGTTGTAGTCAGAGATAAAAAAGCATTTTAATGCTAAGCAACCTATCAGAGCCACAGGCTCACAAGATCTTTCTTCTTTCCCCAGATATGCTCTATCACAGGTCCCATGACAGCACATTTCCCTGATCCGTGGCTCAATTTCCCTGTGCAGGAAAACAGACCTATTCTGTTTATTGCAAGACTAGTGCACTGGCCAATTCTCTCCTGTGCTTTTTACATCCTAGCACAGGAGACAAAGGCAAAGCATTGCCCAAGCACATTAGGAACTGACAGTTCTGCAACTAATGGCTACAACTCATACTTTTAGTGTTGTCTTTTCCTCTAGCTTGTTTTCCTTCCATTCTTTTCTCTCTATTCTCACACAGGCCAACTTGACCTACGCTCAGGTCACTGCAAGTCTCTTTATCGACTTTGTATCTTCAGTGAAGATTCATCCTCCCACTTTTCTAAATGTTAGTACTCCTTCTTTTCTTAGCAAATATGGATTTTTAAAACTGCCCTTGGCATATTCAGATACAAATCCTTATGTGTTAAAGGGGACATTGCAGAGGAAAAGTGGGAAAAGAAATCAAAGGTGTTGCCTGAACAAAAGGATGGATCCGCTGCACACAGTTTGAGAACATTACCCCAAAACCAGAGAAGGAATGGCAGCAGCAGAACACACAACCTATAAGTCAGCTTTTAATGAGACAACTGTGATTTCATGCACAGAGCTAACTATTGATTTGATCATCACTGGAAGGGTGAAGATGCACTTCCCACCCACTCCCCTGTAGCCCTTCACCTTTCAGAAGCATGACACACAAAAGTAGCACATAGACAAAATGCCACAGCAGACGCAAGGAGTTTTTTAGGTCAGAGGATGGTTGCGGCTTGTGCAAGAAATACAAGCCTGCCAACTTGTTCCATAGTTGTAGGACATTTAATCCATAGCAGCACTTGCTCTCCGCTGGGGCTGATCAGTGTTTATTCAATGTTAACTACAGTTCACTCAAAGCAGAGCCAACCCTCCTGGTATTTCTCAGTGTTAGTTTATGCATAAGAAAATGATACCGGATCAAACACAAGACCTTTTAGTTCAGTGTCCTGTGCCCAGCTCCAGCCAGATGCCTAAACGAGAAGGCAAGCAGAAATTATATCCCCCAAGAAATGCTCCTCTGGATCCAAGTCTGTGGATCAGGGCTTTCCAGAGTGACGGTTGAGGTATTTGTGATTAAGCTTCCATAGTGCATTTTTGCTTTATAAATACATCCAGTTCATTTCCGGATCTTTTGGAAGCTCTTCATATCCATAAACTCCCCAAATGAAGTTTGATACCACAGCATACGCAGAAGAACCACCTCCGGTTTGCTGGGAACAACGTCAGCTAGCAACTTCACATACCCACAGCTTACCTCCAATGATTCTGCAATGGGCAGTAGAGACAGAGGTCTGATAAGAAAAGATGCATGTGAGCAGTCTGATGGATGGTCTCTCCTCAGGCAGCATGCAAGCATGGTTTTAGGGGAACTCAGCAGTTTCTAGTGTGGTTTCTGAGTTGTTAAGAGAGCCCAAAAGTGTTTGCAGTCATGCATTTTCCCATTTCTCCACATCACAACTTAAAAAACCGGAGAGACAAGCAGCAGGGCATCTCAAGTTTGTCACTGACGTGAAGAATTTTAAGTAGACAGCAGAGCAGAGAAGCTCATTGCTCTCTGCAGAGCATTATTAGTATTGCGTATTTTGTTCCGTTGCTGACTCAAGCTGGGGAGTGGAAAGGGGAGCAGAAATGTTTCTGCACTGGAGTCACACTATTCTTCCCACCTTCTGCCTCTCCAGGGTAAGTCTGGTCCAAGGTCTGATCTGCAGGAGCAGCCCTTCACCTTCTCTTACAGGCCTGAGCAGGCACACATGCATGAAGGTGATCTGCACCCACTCACCAGTACCAAAGAAACTCCTTACTTTGTCAAAGATCTTTACCAAGATCCACTTACAGTGAATGAAGTTGGTATCGAGCATGATTGCATTTTTCTAGCTTCCCTTTCCAACAAGTTTGATGTTCTCCTTCCCTCCCCAAAACACAATGGTTCATGCAAGCAGCATGGCTGCATTTATCTATATAGGTGAAAAATTAGGGAGTAACTTAAATCACAATTAGTTCTTATAAGATGCAATCTTTGACTGCCAGATGCCAGTATGAGTAAGAGCAGTGCTGCTGTTCTTCAGGACTTTGCAGGGATCTCTCTAGAGGGAAATTTTTGTAGAAAAGTGAGACTGCAGAGCTGTGAAGCTGTCACCGCTGGGCTGAAGAGTAGTGCACAGCATCTGGAGAGATTTAAAATCCAGTAGTGAAACCTGCGCTCAAATCCTGAATCAAAAGTGGGCAGAGCTAAAAATAAAATAAAATAATCCCTCCTCAGAAAGGGCAGTTTCCTTCTGATTAACTGAGGGACTATTACTTGTGTCTGGTCTTTCCTCCTGGAGGCTACATACTGCATATTGATCTCCTATTGCTTGCATTTTATAGCATGCATACATTCTATGACCAATAAAATCCCATAGACTTTAGAACTTATGGAAAATGTCTGAGGCATAACAAAGATTTAGAAAATGACTGAGGTATAGTCAGATCAGACTAGTTCTGACTGTTTTTTACAATTGTATGCATACGCACACATATATAAAAACTTAAACAGAAATAAAATTTCCAGAAACCCAATTTATTCTAGATTTTTTTCAAGTCCTATATTAGACTAGTCTTGAATGCTAGCAATAGAAATGAGAAGTTTCTCAAAGCGTTTGGCCTTATTACTAAGCTACTCTGGTAATAATAATGCCTGAATCCAAAGGCTTGTTTACATGGTCTGCTGCCTCCTTGCATGAACTATTGACCATCTGTGTAAGAGTTTCCTGGGCAATGGATTGAACTCAAACATGTGATGATCCCATACTGGCAATAATGGGAAAAAAAAAAAAGTTCTTATTTTCCCCCAGAATCAAAGGCTTAATGAAAGTAACTCAACTTGAACTAGACTGTGTTGCCAGGAGCCACAGGGGCCTGAATGCGTACTGAGAGATTTTTAAGGATATATTTGCATTTACATAAAAGTTTCAAAAGGAGGAGAAAAAGCATGAGAATTGGAATAAGAAGTGAAATGCAGTGAATGATAGATACTAATGTTGTACATAGAGTAGAAAGCCATTGAAGCCACAAATGTCAGAGGCAGAGATTTGTAGAATCACATCCTAATTTCTGAAGTCTCTTTTGACATCAGCGATACATTGTCAGTGCGGTACCTATTCAAAAAATTGTTAAAGGCACTTGCACTGTGCATGCAGGCAGGCAGGGGGCTAAAGGCTTTATGAGTTTTTTATTAAACTTTGGGACCGTGCTTCCATTATGTAGTTCTCCAATGAACTGTGAATTTAATACAATTTACACCACAATTACTGAGATCTGAGAGCATGTGCACAATTTTTGCAGTTTGCCTAACAAACATTCACTCAAGAAGGCATATTAAACTGGTGACTTTCCATCCCCAGGCCCAGTCTTGGAAAGGAAAGTTGGTTTGGATGATTGGAGACTTCTGATGCTGTTAAACTGATATAATCTTTCCTTAAACACTCCTGCATGAAGACACACCAGACTGATTCATTTCCATTTACTATCTCCAACACACACAAACACACACTGATTCAAACAGCAGGAGCAGCTGAAGATCCTCGGACTCTCTGGAGGTTTACCTGTCCCATTGCCCACTAATTCAGGAAGACCAAAAGAGAACTTGGACACATCTCCCAATTGCTTCTGTTCCTAATTTGAGATATACAGTAAAATTGCTTTACTAGACAGTTTAATCTAGGAGCCTGTAAAACACAACAGTGGAGGGACAGGGATATGTATGTTTTGCCATTCTTTCCTGAGGGCAGTGATCTTCACAACAGGGGGAAGGAGACCTGGGAGAGTGGTAGTGCCTTTAATTCAGACTAGCTTTAGCAAAATTTGTCTCTCAACCCTACCCTTTTATCAAATGCATTTACCAAACTTTCAGATGAGTTTAATCCAATCAATTTCAAATCACTTTCAAATTTATATCAGTGCAACTTTGCATCTAGGAAAACCTTTGATGAGCTCTTTACCAGGGCCTTGGCTCTTCAAGCACTCAAGTATACTCTTCATTTTAAGCACATTCCTCAAACCTATTGATCTCATTCCACTTCAGTGGATTATAAACATGTACTTAAAGTTGGAGACCTATATCAGTGCTTACTTAATACAAATTTGTCAATGTTGAAGTGGACTAGATTTAGATATATTAAAAATTAAGCTGATCCTTTAATATTTTCCTGATTTGCATAGACTTCTCACAGGCTTATAATTAAACATATTTGGGAACTTTGCTAACTAAAACCTGAAGCATTGCAATAGAAATTTGCCTGAAATGATAGACTGAATGGTCAGATTGAAGCTCCTATGTCTGTGTCTACCATGTGATAACTATGAATTCATAAGCATTGAGGAGTCAAAAGAAGCTCCAGAGCCTTTCTGAGAATAGAAAGGGGAAGGGGGACTTGCACACCAAATAAGTGGCCATTGCACTGCTGGTTACACATGAGTGAATTCAGCATCTTTCTGAATTCAGAAGCACACCACCAGCATGGCTCCACTGTTTCAGCTAGAGATGCACTGCAGTGCTCCTGGAGTTGCTCTTGAAAGACTGGATTCCAGGAGGTTCAGCTGAGTTTGGTCAGTTCTCTGGATGCCCCAAAGCTAGAGCCATGCATCTCAGTCATGACTTGGGCCAGACTGGCCACTGAAAACAAACAACAGATGCTCTCCCCGACCCTTCTCCAAGAAGAATAGGGAGGGGGATAAAGAGACTTAGGAATTTAGAAAAAACTAAACTAATTTAGTGAAAATATTAATAAATTAATAAAATAATAAAAGAGCAAATAATGAAATGTATACAATATATACAAAACCAGTATTGAGCCCCCAGGATGACGACAGCATCACCAGCAGGCACACGGAAAACTCACAGACTGGACTCAGTGATGGATGGGAGCTGGATTCTGGATCTGGATTCAGGAANAAACTAAACTAATTTAGTGAAAATATTAATAAATTAATAAAATAATAAAAGAGCAAATAATGAAATGTATACAATATATACAAAACCAGTATTGAGCCCCCAGGATGACGACAGCATCACCAGCAGGCACACGGAAAACTCACAGACTGGACTCAGTGATGGATGGGAGCTGGATTCTGGATCTGGATTCAGGAATGCATGGATCAGGATCAAAGGCAGACGAACAGACAGAGTCCTCCTTGGACTCTGGCCACTGAAGAAAGAGGGCTGACCCTTTGATCCCTCAGCTTTTGTACTGAGCACAAAGCAGATGGGATGGAATACCCTGTTGGTCAGTTCTGGGTCACCTGTCCTGTCCACTCCTCCCCACAGTGGGACCCCTCTACGCTTTTTCACTTCCGACCCTCCAAAGGGGCAAATAACAACATTGGCTGGCCTTGGTTGTTAGAGCAATAAGCATAAGCAAGAACCTCTCTGCATACTATTCCATGGCATAAGTTACAACTAATCAGGTCTTGTTACTCAGAGCAAACAGTTTCTGCACAATATGCTGTTTATTTCAGTAAGTTCAGTTAATTAGAAGAGGCTTAGCTGCAAAGTAAAGTTACAAAACAGAAAATGGATTCTGTTTTACCTCAAACCAGGACACTGAGTAGGACCACAGGGCGGGAGAGCTACTTCATGCAACTATTGGCATGGGCAACAAACTTACTCAAGTATGTATATGGACATTGAGTCTACCTGCACATACTTACGTATTCAGCCCTTTCAAACTTTTCTGACAGCATCTCTAGCTGCTCTTTGATTCAGTAATACAGGCTTGGCTCATGATGACCTCCCAGTTTTACTCATTGCATACAAGGATCTGCACCTCAACATCTAACTGTATGTAAAAGAAAGCAGCAGCCTCCAATTCAGGCTCTGGTGAAGCTCATGTGGCAGCTTGTCGGTCACACTACCATCTTACCAAATGACTCCCTCTTGTCCTCTTTCTCCCATCTCTCTCTTCCTGAGTAAAGACAGACATTTTGTTGTACTGAAAAGCCAACAATCTGTCTCACTATCTGTCAGAGCACACTAACAAACCAAAAAGAGGAAGGTGTAAGGGCCCACAGCAAATATACGTGATGATATTTCCCTCCATATCCAAGCTAGATCTCAACCGAATGCCTCATGCAGAAGAACGTGGCATGAAAGATTGGTTTAAGATATGAATCACCAGCAGTAATATCTCTTTGCTAATGTTATTTAACATTCAGCACCATCATTTTTATTTCTCATATAAGTGGCCAATCTATTTCTTGAGGCTTCATATTGTCTAGACTTCAGCAATTTCCTGTGGCAATGAGTTCAAAAGTCTAATTACATGCCATGCAAAAGTATTTCTTTCAGTAAGTTTTGGATTTCCCACCTTCAAATTGAATTGAATGGCCATGCTACAAGAGAATCTTATCTATCTTTTCTAGATGATTCATTATTTGATCTTTTATCTTGGCTTCTCTTATTCATCTCTTTTCTAAGCTTGATCTCTTTTCTTCTCATGACTCTTCACGGAGGAGTCTTCTCCATTGCTTAATATTTTTCTCAGCCTTTTCTAAATCCCCTCTGAGTTAGTCATACCCTTTTCAAAAGGGAATGACCAGTACCTCATTCAACACAAAGAGAAGACCGCAGTGCTCAGGTAGATAATGACTTTTTTTGTTTAAGAAGAGCTAGTCTATTAACAGCACAAAATTAGTTCACTAGTTTGGTGGGTTTTTTTTAAAGCACAGTCACCGATAGCCTAATAGACAAAAAAAGCAGAGCTGCAACTGTACAAAATCACAGCAGAATGTATCAATTTCATTTCAGACAGCAGGAGAAGATAATAACAGCTGCTGAAAGCTAGATATGTGGCACAGAACGGGAGCGTGGTGGAGGATTTATTGTTATTGATCTATTTAACTATTTATTTATTTTTACTTTTGTTACCATGATCTAGTTATAATTCACTGATTTTGAGTGAAAATTTGGAGGAAGGAGTCTTACTTAGTCGATATGGCAAGTATATATTATTTTAAATATCATTCCCCTGGTGATTTCTTGTCAACCTGAAAGAAGTTAGTGCTCAGAAATGGATGTTTTAGAATTGCCAGAGCGAAGGAAATTCCTTTGAAAGCACACAGAGCAAAATAAGGAATAATTAGTTTCTGCCTCTAGTAATGCAATAATTAGAGGGCATCACATGAAATTTCCAGGCAATGAGTTCAGAGCAGCCAGGACTTCATCAAGCAGCTCATAGTTAAACTGTGGAACTCCTTTCCACAGGCGACGGAACATGCCAAAAATACTACACAGTTTCAAATTTAGAAAAGAAAAATCTATAATGGATTATTAAACACAAAGATGCCATCTCCAGCTCAGGAAATTCCCAAACCACAAGTCACTGGGTCTGGGAACAAGAAAATCACTGCATGCTTTTTCTGCCCTTAAGCTCTTCCTCATATATATATATATATATATGTGTTACTAACTTCTGCCAAAAGCACGATAAAGGCCTAAGCAGTCACTGCCCTCACTCAGTATGGCTTTCCCTATCATTTATGTGTTACAGCAGAGAAGATTTGAGTCCTGGGAGAGGCTTCTGTTTTCTCCTCATCTTTTTCCAATACTACTGTCATTGATACTGTCATTTTTACTATTAATCACGCCATTATTATGAATCATAACAGTCTTTGACATATTGTCTTTCATTTCTATTAATGCTTTTGCTATATCTTATTTCAAATAAGATCATATATCAGAGGAAGACTGTACAGAACTGTTGTGTTCATAGCAGATTATTCACATAACAATATCTGAAAAGCATATAATGGGTATAGACCAAGCACACAAGCAGTAAAGGCAAAGATGCACAGAAAAGTGGTGCATCTCACCTGAGACGTTATATCAGGTTGTTTCAGTCCCAAGTAATTGACAGCACTGCCAGAGGCCAACACTTTTTGTAACGTGGCCCTGGCTTGCCCCAAACTCACCTCTGGCATCCTCCTTACGTGGACTTTGTCTCAGCGCTGGAACAGAGAGCGCGTGAAACTGCAGCCCTTCCAGTCCCTTGTTTCCAGGAGGGAAAATGATGGAGACAGATGGGTAAAGAAAAGAGAATGATTTGAAGCTACTGACATGAGGACAAAGGCCAGATTAGGTTCTTCAAGCGCAGAGAGCAGGGAAACATCACTTCCCCCCTTTGGTGCAGAGAAGCCGGGGGAAAACTCCAAACCCAGTCTTTTCCATGAAACTGAGCTCTCTATACCAATTACACGTGTTTCACTTCCATGTCCCCTTCTCTCAGACCATGTGACCAAGCTCCTCTTCAGTTGTCAGAACAGCAGCTTGTGCGAGCTATTTGTAATGGTCTCATGCTCATCCAAAGTATATTTTTTTATTTTTATTTGTGGTTTTCTTTTTTAAACAAACTGTGACAAGCAGCACGAAGGCTTGTCAGAGGTGTGAGGGGAAGAATTATTTTCTTCCACAGCATTGACAGAATGAGAATGAGGCTGTGCCATAGTATTCACAATACATCACTAAATTGACCAAAATTGCTCCCCATAGCTCAACAAGTTGAACTAGGACCTTTGACGTGAGATTAAAAAAAAAAATCGAAAATCCTGTAATTTGAGTTTACACACCAATAAATTGTCACATGTCCCTGTCAAAGGAGTTGGTCCAAAGTCCATGGATAGAAAATGGAAGTTTTACCTTGTCTTCAGTAGATCTCATAACAGTCCCAACGACTTCGTAAACATCAAAATAGCTTCCAGAGCAACTCCAGTCAAGCTGGGGTTTGTGAAAACAAGTTTCAGAACTGAACAACACAAGGGGAATCTGAAGGAAGAAACATTCCCAATGGCCCCCAATGTGTCAGAACCTTAACCACAGTCTTTTCTGTAACAGTGAAGACAATTCTCTCCAAACGGGTAAACCTGAGGACCTCTATTTCAGGATGCCCACTTCAGGACATCTTCAAAAACCCTAGCTTTTGGAAACCTTTAAAATCTTAGCCTCTCAAAAAGGGTGCTAGAAACCAAACCATCAAAGCAGCAGTCAAATCAGAAGACGGATCCCATGAAACAGCCTGCTATTGTTGTAAAGTGGGGGGTTTGTGTTTTAGTTTTGGTGGTTTTTTTGTTTGGGCTTTGTTTGTTTGCTTTTAAACCAGAATAATTTGTGAAAGAGAGGAAGGGAGCTATGCTCCCTACCCTATGCTTTGCACCATCTCCACAACAGCTCTCCAGCTACCGCCACATTTTAATTCTAAATCCCCAAAGAATTAAACATAACCTCAGCTGAGAACATCAGGCCATCTCACATTCCAGAGCAGGGTTTGGTTTAAGTGTTACAGAGTCCCCCTGCAGTGCTCACGCTTGCAGAGTGAGTATCACACCCTGCCATGCCAATCAATCTTGTCATCAACATTAAAGAGTTCAGGCCTGAGCATCAAGTCAGAGTTTCAATCAGGATTTATTGCCATTTCATTTTGCTTCAGAGGCTGACAAGTGGGCTTGAGCACATTTCAATATGCTGATTCTTCTTTATAAAAGCAATTACAAGCAGAGAAGCACAGAACAACCTCAACTGCTAAAAAAGCCCAATGGGACTTCTGATTTAGTAAGCAGTGCTTAGCACCATTAATGAGAGCTACCAAGCACCCTGCAGGATTTGATCTTACAGTACTCTACAGAGCCCAGAGTTAACGAGGAAAGACATTTTCTTTTTAATTGCTATTTTTACCTGCAATCACATCATTATGAGTCTCGAGATCAAATTCTGTGAATTCATTTCCCATTGATAAAAAAATAGATATTATTAACTTCTTTTAGCATTATACAAGCACCAGCTATTTTCACACCAGCCCAGCTGAAGGCTACTCCAGTCTGGGTCAGCATGATTTTTCTTCTGTTGCCCTTGGTTGGCGGACAATTTAGTCCAGTATACTGTCTTTGGTGACTCCGAATACAATTACAGGAATCCAGAAATAAGATGTACTATTTTAATGTGCTTCTTTGCTAGTATCATGTGTGTTGAGCTCAGCAGTGATCTTGAAGGATAAGGAATGGATAGATGGTGCTATTCTACTAGACCCCATTTAGGATTAATGAAGGGAGGCTGTTTTCAACTGTGGGACAACCCCTTGAAAGAAACCAATGAGCAAAGCTGTAGTAATTCATTTTTACACCTACGTGTTTCCCCCAGGCCCGGCTTACTCTTTGCTATTTCAGATGTGCTTTTCCTAGCCTCCTTATGGCTCCCTCTGAGCTGCCACCCACCCACTGTGGACCTATAGGTCACTAGTCTCATGCTTCTAACATATTCTTCTTCCTATGCTTTCAGTGGTGTTTATAAAATAAGCAGCAGTGCCTATTCCGGTAAGGCTTGTATGACCTCTAATTATTTTGGCTGTGATACTAAAGCAAGGTCCATCAGAGCAAAAAGGATGAGCTGCTATACTTAGTCACACACAGATCTCTCACTGTGCCTGTACTGAGTCACACTGCCTGTGGGTCTAGTGTAGGAGGAGCTGTGTATAAGAACTATGTCACACATTTACTGCTAGATCCCATCAGTACCTAATCTCTTCTCAGGACCTTGGCCTCCTGCTTGTAACTACAGTACAGCATAGGCGGCCCCCACTTAGCACCAGGGTGACATTCAGGGTATAAATGTAAGAAAGGAAACATTTTCTAATTTATTTTTGAAAGTAAAAAATTCTCTACTTCTTCCTGCACTCAACTAATCCTCCTCCACATTAAATATTCCATGGCACCCCTTTTATAATGGTTGACAAGTTGACTCAAAGCATATAAATCCCTAGAGGAATAATTTTTCAAGGGAAAAGAAAAAAAGGAACCCATCTTAGCAGTACTCCAGCATGCATATCAATAAGAGAACTTCAGCAATCACTTCCTGGGTGCAATTACATTCATCTGCACCTGTGACTAAGTGACCTGTCAAAGTGTCAAAGAATCTGGTTAGGGAGCAAAATTCCTTGCTCATAACAACAGCCCATGTCAACACCTGCACTTCTACTTTCATTTTAGCTGTAAAGAAATTGTCTAGGCTTGCAGTTAAGCAATATGTATGGTGTATAGTTACACAGGTGTCTATCCTAAGTGTGTAAGATCAAGTCCTGGCATGATGATATTAAATTTGAGCTAAATGTCCTTGGAGGATTTGAGCAAAGCCAGGTTAATAAAGAATGTTTCAAAAAGGGTTGGATTTCACCTGGCATGGGAAGAAGGCAATGTATTAGCACGCTGCAACAAGGTGAAAAGAAAAATCCTTTCACATTAGTGCAAAGGTATAATTATTATGCTGGCAGCAAGAATTTTTCTGCACAGGCCAATTTTTGATGGTCAAGGACCATAAATTGCAAATTAAGCTAATTTCACAAGTTAACCTCAATAAATTAAGAATCACTTCTTCCACCTCCATGACACCACTTGACATCTCCCTGGGTAAATGCCACTGATCTGTGACAGTCACTGGTGAATCCCAAATGGGAATTTCCCCTTTATTGAACCTGAGGTCTACTACTGAATGGACAAAGAGGAAAAAGGACGAGTAACAGACAACAGCTCGACACTATAGAGGACAATAAGTGTAAGAAACAGTTAGAGGCTTGGTCTAAGAGATCTGATCTAGTATCATTCAGAGGTTAGTCCCGATTCAAACAAGGCCTAGAGGAACTTGGGTGCTCGGAGCATAGTTACCTTGAGATACAAGTTATTAGCTTCCTTCTAGTTTCTCTTGATCTCCAGGGAAAGGCATTGAGACTCAAAAATCCATTGAAGACATTGATTTTTAAGATCAGGCCCACTGAGGCACTGTAAGCATAGTCTGTACAACCTCTATGTCTTCCCATGCCATCCCCTGAGTTCCTAAACAGATCAAGAACGAGCATTGCCTGTGGGGCACCTCCCAGGTTCAGAAAACAAGCTGGCTGTTACCTGATGCCATTTCTCAATGTCACATATAGCATGAAGGTGCCTGGAAAACTATCAGTGTGACCCACAGTTGCGAAAGTATGAACATCCCTGTCAGAGAACAAATAGGCTCGGAAGAAACTAGCATAGCCTCATAAATTATTTCAGCCCGGGCTCAGACCATCCTATATAAAAGGTTCATTTTCACTCTACATCATTCTCCAGCAAGACTGCAGATATATACCTCACACCCTGTTCTGAGCAGAGAAGAAATTTTGCTCAAGTCTCATAACAAATGACCAGTCAGAAATGTCAGGCCAAGGGGAAAAAAATTACTGACCGATGTGCAGAAAAGAGCATCTTCATAAAATATAGCTAGGTTGGGCTGATTCTAAACACACGGTGTCATATAAGAGGACATAAAATTGCTTTCTGCATAAGTAGAGGATTGTTGCAACACTTAAAAAGTTCCCCACCACTCTGTGATGTGATGTGAGCAGGGAGCAAACTTCTCACGTGGACTCAAGTTGATAGTAAAAGGATGTATGTACCTCGTGTCGGTGGCTGCTGCTCTCACAGCATTACTTACAAATTAAGTTGTGGTGAAAGGACAGCAGGATGCCTCCTGCCTCAAAACCAACTGAACTTACATTTCTAAAAGATATTTGCTTTGCTGAAACATGGAGATGAGATGAAGTTACCACACTGAAAGCATTTTTGGTCAAAAAAATCAGGTTTGTCAGAACTGAAGGACATTGCAAGTATATGATGATTTCATTAATACCTTAAGTGCATTCTGGATTATTCTGAGTGGTCATTTTTGTGGGTGGTTTTCTTTTTACCACCACTTTTTTCTCTTGTTTAGAATGACAACTTTCTAAATATCTTTTCATTTTGTTTCCAAGTGCTGAACAGATAATTGGAATATTTCAGTTCTTTTAGAACTGAGTTTTGTTACCACATCCACTGAAATTTTGCTTTAACTGAAAAAAGTGATCTTTTCCTAATTTTGAATTTGGCATGGAATAGAAAGGGTTTTCTAGTCAGATCTTTTTATAACAGGAACTTACCATAAACTCACTGAACACTTTCTGTCTTGTAAGAGATTTTGTGAAGGTATTGCCTCTTAACTTAAAAGAAATTGCAGCTGTGTCATGGTTCCTTGATGATGAGTACTTCACAGGTTAGTATGACAGCTGTTGCTTCTAAGCTCTGCTTTTCTCTGCCACTGCTGTGCCCCACTCAGAGATGCCATGACCCACACAGACTGCTCTGTAGAAATTAGCGCTACACTCATTTAGTTCTCCGGTGCATGATTCTTGTAAGTAGAGGATCACCTAAATTACTAGCAACTCGACTCTGAAAGGTTCTAAATATGCCAACTTTGAAGGCTAAAGCCATAGTTAATTTGAAAATCTAAAGAAGTAAAAAGAAAAGAATATTAATTTTTTTCTAGAACATTCAAGTGGTATCTCATGTAATTATTTAATCAAGTCAACACTGCCTTCAGTTATCCCTAAGGCATTCAATAGGCACTGCAGGCTGGATGCTGTAATCTGCTTAATGAAATCCACATGGTTTCTTCAAGAGATCTCTGATCACTAAAATAATGAAGGCTGATGTAACTGGATGAGCAGTGCCAGACTGAGAATCTGCTTGTCCTGTGATAGACAAGGCAAGCAGAGCACCCCTTTTAGTTAATTACCAGTAAGACTCTGAAAAACATTACATAAAAATAATGATAACTTTTAAAAATAATCAACTGAAGCCTCCACCATGAGAAGCAGCAGCTGAAAGTCAGGGTCCAGCCCATGGAGAAGGCAGATCATCTGGTAAGTCACTATTAATGAGGGGGCAAGACAGCACGTGCCCTCATTTGTTCATAAATCTGAACCCAAGGAAGTGTCATGATTTGGGACACTACTATCATGATTACTGTAGCATTTTTCAGGCATCATTATTATGTAATAATCCAATGGATTTGCCCAATGTCAGATAGGCGTAGGATGGATATAGCAAATAAAGAACAAGAAACATTGACAAATTCTGTGAAGATAACTGAGCTATTGATTAGAAAAGGGAAATTATTAATCACCTGAAAACTAACACACTCAAACAGGATGATTTTTATGTGGCTGATTTAGTTCTGATGGACCTGAATGCCCAAAGCCTGGTCATGCAATGCTGCTGCCAGGTAGTGAATTTCTACTATCATAACCACAGTAAATCATTACATTGTAGGAAGGAGAAGACTGAGCTGGAGAGATCACAGCTGATAAATCTTTATTTCCTTTTTTTTTTTTTTTTGTAAGGATGATCTTCTGTACCCAGGACACCCAGAGGTGGTGAAACACTGGCACAGATTGCCCGGAGAGGTGGTAGATGCCTCACCCCTAGAAACATTCAAGGTCAAGCTGGATGGGGCTCTGAGCAACCTGATCTAGTTGAAGATGTCCCTGCTCATTACAGGGGGGGTTGGACTAGATGATCTTCAAAGGTCCCTTCCAACCCAAGCTATTCTATGATTCTAATTATGCAAGCTTGACACAAGATTTGCTAGGTGAAATTCTGTAGTATGTGTTATGAAGGATATGGAACTTGAAAGCTAAAGTTATTTTTTCTGCTTTGATTTGAGCTGTTCTCGTGTTATCAAAATTTACAAGAGCAGGCAACACGAGGAAGATGCACAGTCCACAAGATGACTGCAGTTTTACATAACTAGTAGTATTCAAAGTTTCGATTCTGAGTCTGTATTTATGAGGTCAAGAGGCTTGTGGTTCTTGAAAAGGACAAACAGGCTGATGTTTAACTATCTGAAAACTACACAAGGTTTTTGTGCAAGGCAAGAAGGAGCTGGGGAGGGAACAGTCTGTTTCTTGGGAAATCAAAGGTAGTTATTAGTCACTTTCACTGAAGGGACTTTGCCCTCCAGTTCTATTCTTCTACTTGTCCACTGGAGCCGTGGTTTCTTTCCCCACATGTGACCTATCAGCCTCTTTTGAAATCAGCTGCTCTGTTTGCTACATAAATGCCATAAATAAGCACATTCAGCAGTTATTATCCAGCACATCAAGTTAAGAACAGTTTATTACCCATTTATGACTAAGTTTTCAAGACTGCAAGCCGAACTCCAGATAACAATAAACAGACTCATGTTCTCCATCTTCCAGGTGCTCTTCAAGATGAAATCATTTATGATCTGGTTCTACTTAATATTATGTGAACTATACTATATGAATATTATTGGTGCCTACCATGTTCAAGCAAACTGGTTTTTTTGCACAAAGTATGCACGAATAGTTCTGCAGTCACGCCACAGAGAGCATCATTCTCTCATTTGAATTCAAGCATCTTTATGTCAAAATACAGAAAACTATACCCCCATGCAAACACTAGTTCAGATCTATAGATAGTCAGGATCACACATTCACAAGACAACAATATTTACATGTCTATGTATACGACACAAAAGACCGCATACTCATCTACAGATACACACCTGGTGCAAACACATTGACATACAAGTCATAGTCAAACACAATCACAGCTGCACATGAGACCCACAAAATGCTACATTCTGCTCCATGTATGAAGCCAGAAACAGGCACATCATAGCATTTGTATTGTCTAACTGAACCACATTTGAATTTCATCGCATTTCAGTTCCAGTTTGAACCTTTGTGCACAGTAAATCTTTTGCAAGCCTGTGAGACATGAGCAATGAAGACAACAATGTCAATGATATAAAATTAATAGTGCAAAATGGCAGTAAAATGGGAAAATCCCAGCACTGCCTATAAAAACATATTAGCCTGACCCGTATTTACTCTTCTTTTCTGGAGAAATTAGTTGGTTTCGCAAAGCTTATGGGAAACACTAACAGTAATGAAGCAGAAAAGTGATGAATGTTAAAAAATTAGGGTGATCCATAAATGGTTATAAACTTGCCCCTCTTTGTTGCCCATGCACTTTTGATGAGCTTGCAAAGTTTTAAACCTTTTAAATTTAAGACAGAGCAGTTTTATTTCTTTCAAGCTACAGTGGAAATAATTTCCTTATCTATCATTTAGAATGGTTTAATACTTTCATTAATCCACACATCATAAAGCAGAAAGTGATTTTTATACCTATTCCAATCACTCATTGTGCCTCCTTGCAAATGGAAAGTGGCTGTTTTTTGCTGATTCTGAAGTTAAACTTGAGGCCAGTATCTTCACAAGCCAGGCTAGTTGTGAAGGCAAAGATTTAAAGGCAGACAGAATAAGTGCCGTCTCTGCCCTGTCTTTAAGGGACAAATTGCTGGCCTTTGCTATCTAGTGGGACTGCTCATTCGCTTGCTAGGAAGCATTGCTCTGTCACATTTGACAGAAGCCACATAAGACACTAGTCAGAGACACAGCAATCTTGTTAGCCAGATGAACCAGGCACCTTCTTACCAATGCCTGTGTCCTTGTCTCTAGATGCAGTGTCCTCACCCAAGAAAAAAAAATAAAAATTAAAAACACATTGACAAAACTGGGGGGTGGTTGGAGACAAACAGTCAAGATCTAGCTACCTGAAAAGATGGTTGGTGTGAGTTTCAAGCAATATAGACCCAGTTATAATCAGTCGTATAGGTAATAATCATGTTGCCTACTAGAACTTTCTTTTATTAGTATTAGGGGTTTATTTTTCATCCAGCCATTCCATGAATTTCCACCCAAACAATGGATTTTTGACAAACTCTTTTCTTGTCCTCAAAAAAGAGTCATATTTTCTCCAGGTATCTACTGAGCTATCAATCTGATGATTTCAAAAGCTGTTGAGTTGCTCAACTTCTACTTTCTCTAGCTTTTTCTATTTGTCAGGCAGCAATTTTCCCATACTGTGGGCTTTGACAGCCCCAGAACTGATCGATGATTTAATAGACAGAAGTCTGTTATTAATGCCTCACAATGGTATCAGTTTAAGCCTAGATCTATAGAATATCAGGGTTTAAGCACTTACCACAGCAAAAGTTATCAAGCAACCCCAGTAATGTCAATAAGATTTTGGCCAGCTCTCTTCATGCACCCAGAGCTGGCTCAACACTTCTCAGAAACATATGAGAATTCAATTTACCACCCTATGGATGAGCTGTACCAGCCATGAGAAGGGCAGAGCTGCCATGAAGAGTGCAAAGAAGAAACTCAAGAGTTGGACTTGCAGGCACCTGTTAACACCATAGAGATAAAAGAGACTACAAAACCTGAAGGGAACGGCCCTCTCTTCAACAGATCTACCCCACACATCAGTCTCTCCCTCAGGGACATTAAGGTTCTCTTTTGCTGCACTCCGCAGATGAATCAAGATCACTGCTATTTCGCTTCTGCCAGCAGACTGCAGGTCTTGGCCTAAATTAAGATCTGCCCTTGTCTGCCCTTGTTCCAATTGGTATCAGGTTGGAATTAGGCCCATAACTGTGGAATATTTTGCCTAAAATAAGGCATTACACAGTCAATATTATTACTTTCAGCACATAGTTGGGGGGGGTGTAGGGGGGAAGTGGCACAGGCAGCTCACTGCAGTTGTCACCCATTATAGTCTGGCTGTATTGTGTTTTGACAATATCAGAGGAGACGAGAGAAGGCTGATGAGACAATGGGATGAGGGACAAGGCTATTCCATTCATCTCCAAAAAACCCCAAGCCATAACACCACACACATACTGAATCCTAGAAGACTAGATTTTCTGGACCGCTTTTCTATCTTAGATGTCAAGAGCTGAACTTCCTACTCAGCCTGAAAGTTTCCTGAATTTCTGTGCAGAGGTGAACTGCCTTGGGCAGTCAGACACCTATTGCCCTTCAAAGGGCAAGAAGTTTTCCATTTCACATAGATAAAATGAATGCTATTAAGATGCACTTAGTAATTTAGGTGGGTGTCATTGTTCCATCTCCCCTTCCCACAACACTTTTTTTGCTACTTTTTTGCTTTTTTCCAAAGAATTAAGTAGTAGAGACTGTTCCCAAGGACATTGATAAAGAGATCCAAAGCTAAACAAGAGTCTAATTGGGGGTACATCAAATATGACTGTGTTAAGTGTTCATGATCCATTCACGTTCAATGGCAAGCATCCTTTGAAGCCACCCACTATCCCAAATAACGTTGTGAAGGTGTACAGCCTGTTGACTTTTTTACGCACCAGATTTAGAAGCTCACTAGCTTGGGCAATCTGTGACATTAGTTTGTATCTCTGATGCAAGACAGGATATCTCTAGTAGAGTGGAGAACCAGCGTCACTCTGCCCAACTTTCAGATTTTTAATGGAATTTGAGGCAAAGGCAGAAGGGGGTCACATCCTTGCAGTGTGCCATTAAAAAGCTTCTCGGAGCCTTCCCCACTTCTCTTCCATATAAGTTCATAGCATTTGTCAGTAGCAACCAATGTTATCCCATTTCCAAAAGGTCTAATCAGTATGTCAGCTGGATTATTAGTAAAACAAATCCACCACCATAGGTCACAAATACAATAATTTTTGCCAAACACTCTTGCCCTTCTGATAAACTTCTCATTTGTTATTCCAGTACACAGCAGCACTTTTTTTTTTTTTTTTTTTTTTTAATGTTGAACTAGCAAAGGTCTTATTTGTTTTTTCCTGAATAAGAGAGGCGGTTTCTTTCAGTACTCATCCCTGGTATGATAATGTGGAGTAGAGCACAGAGATGAAAAATTGTTTCTTTCCTTAGAAGTACTGGAGGGAATAACTATCATTACAAAATGTTGGTGAAAAATTAGCTTTTCTACCTCCCACACTAATATTTAGGAAACCTTGGTGAAAGTCATAAACAGGAGAGGTAAATTTTACCAATTTAGCTTTTGCTGAAATGCTGCAGGCAACAGAAACAGAAGGCCACATCCATTCTGGGAGGCACACTGCCAGTTTCACACTTGTATATTGTTTGCTTTTCTAATGGTCCATCCCCTCTGTGTCACAGGTCCAGGTGTCCCACCTTCACATCCGGTCCACATTCGCTCCAAATAACCCTGCAAACCAATAATGGACGCTTAACCCCCAGAGGTCTCAATGCAGGGCAATCTCCTTGGCTTCTCATGAGTTCAGAACAGGACCCTTTGGGTACTGCAGTACTCTGCCCACTCCCTGCTTTATATTGCTTCACAAAAAACCACACAAATGAAGCAATTCATAATGTGTTTGAAGGAACATCAAGATCACAAAACACCATTCAGTGAACTGATGCCTGAGATAACTGAGAAGTGAGGACAGATACTGGGTTGAGATTAATTGTGTTAATCTCAAGCTGTTTCTACATTATATGGTCTTGCTGAATGCAGCAATGATCTTTCCAGAACTGGATGCAAAGGATACATCACTTCCTAGCATCATCTCATGTCATGCAAACTTAATCTGCAGCCATCTCTAACTGCTGACTAGCAAGCGAGATGATCAGAGCATTTAGAAATGTGTTAACTGAAAATCAGCCAGAAGTCTTTAACATGGATATAGCTGCAGGTTAAACACATGAAAAAAGTTAATTTAAAATAGACCAGTTAAGAGTTTTTTTAGTTCTGAACTGAAGGTAAAACCTCTCAAAGGTCGTTGTCAAAATGCTTCTCTTCAGATCACAATTGCATCTGTTTTATTGTTGCTCTCTCTTACTGCTCCCACACTTTCCCCAATGTGCAAACCCCCTTGTGGATAAAATGCTCCCAAGAAATTTTTCAGCCTTGACAAACGCAGTGGTTTTTTCCATAAAATGAGTCTTTGTGCAGAATATTTTGCCTACCTTTAGAAATATAAAGATTTATTTATTAAAAAAAAGGCTTAGTAATTCAAACTCTTATCTGGAAATTTCTTCTAGTTCTCAAGGCCAAAATTAGGTCTACATGAGTAAAAGGTTATTTTCCAGACACAAGCACATACATTTATATTAATAAATATATTAAAATATCCACATAAGCATATACACAGAGACACCTACATGCTCTGTACCACAGAGGAATACCTTGTCACTGGCTTTAGTGTGTGATTAATTTTTGACATTGATACTGGGTTTTATAGTTCAAGGATTTGACAGGTATATCACAGCACTAATTATCACACCTCAAAACATGTCCACACTTGGCAGCTTGCTTCCCTACCACTCAACAGGCCAGAGACCCTCATCATTCAGAGAGACGCTTCAAACCAGTTTTCAGGTCTGGCATGACACACATTTAGCGTGCTGCTTTTGGATGATGGCTCATATAATCCCTCCTGCTAGTCTGGACAGGAAGCAAAGCAGACTTATTTCCCAAAAGGATAGCTAAGGAAATTCTTTGCTGACTGCCATAAACGCTATTCCTGAGAAACAAAAACCTCCAGGTATTGCTCTCTGCTCTTTGGGCCACCAAGGCAATGCAGAAGTTAGAAATGCCGTTCCAGAAACAGACCTTAAGAATTAATTTTAGGTGGCTGAAGAAAACTCTGCCTGGACAAATTTGTCCTGTGGATGAATATCTGTTTCCTGAGCCCAGGAGAGTGCCCAGAGCAGAATACTTTCATTCTTACCCCAAAAATCTACGAAAATAGATGCAAAGCCCCCCTGTCCACTGATGCCAGAGAGCTTCTGCTCAGATATTGCTTTTATCTCCAGCAGTGTAACCTGATGGGGCAACTTTCTCCTACCTGCCCTTGCTTTCTTTCAGTGTACATTTCCTTTCAGTACCTGCATAACAAAAAGCAAAAATAAAAAAAAAAAAAAGAAAAAGACATGGGTAACTAAGCAGTTACTTTCGATCAGTAAAGTTAGATGAGACAAATCCCACCCAGAGAGATAAAACGATTTGTCGAGGAGGAAGAGCTGAGGCTCAGCAGGCACCTGAATCTGACTCTCCCCGTTCCCAGCGCCTCACCTACTTCCCTGCATCATCCACCATTTGGTTTATCACCTCGAGCCGCAAGGACACGTGCTGTCAGTGCAGAGCGCTCTCCAGTTCGGTTCCTCACCCCAGGGGTCATTACCCGGGCTCACCCCCACTCCCCTTATTCCACATTCCCCTCCTTCTGCTCTGTCAACTGCATCCATCTCAACACAAGAGGGAGGCTTGAGACCTGCATTTCACTTAGTAATTGATAGGTTTTTCCCCCAATCTTGCATTTGAAACTAATGATGATTCAAATTTCTTTAGCATGTAAAACAGAATCAGTAACAACTCTCATTTGGCTCAAGCACTTGGGAATACGTAACTATTTAACGTGTATCTAGACATAGTTTATGGCCTCAAACTATGTCCTTCCAACATGATAAAGTTGCAATCCAGCAGCAGTGTTGAGATTAGAAATTGGCGAGAGAGAGGCAGAGACTGATTTAAAAGAGTTTTTTCATTGAACCATAACCACACCACATGGCATTTGCTAATGAGCAAGCTTCTATTTTGTCTTTTTAAGTAAGTTTTGCTCATGCATCACTTTGGCTCCAATGTATCTTCTCTTAAACGACAGGGGTGTACAAGCAATATTGCAGTTGCTAAAAGACTGCACAAAATATATCATTCTGGACTGGAGATTAGCCACAGTTCTATTAATGGTCTGTCATGGTATATGCTTTAGCAGCATATACTAAATACTGCATGCAAAGTATTTAGTAGCAATAATAAGAATGGCGGATCTTTTGGTAGACTGGAAGGATAGTTTGAGCATCACAGGACAGCTAAGAAAAAATTCCTGAGCATTTTAAAGTAGCTGGTGGTTGCATGGACTAGGTTTTCACATACTGAACTAGGAAAAGTACATAAAAAGAGACTGATCTTTGGAAGGTAAACAGAGGATATTTGTTTTAAGGTTGTTCAGATTTTTCAATAAAAGAAACCAACCAACCAACCTCAGCTGCCTTGAAAGTCTTAGTGAAAATTCTTTGAGATAAAGCTCTTTAGTGTCGTCTTCTAAAATGTTAATAATATATATCAGTACAATCTAGTAGGCAAGAGTAAGAACTCAACTTTGTTTAACACAGCTAATGGAGAAGCAGAAAGAAGATTCCCAAGTGGTCTGGTTATGGAAAGAAAAAGAGCCTTATAACCTCTGAGTCCAGAGGAAGAGATAATAATAAACAGAATAATAAACAGAAGAAATACATCTTGTATCAAGAAAGAATCAAAGAGGAAATCATTCAAGCAGGAAGACCCCCTCCCACCCTTCCCCCACCCCCCCAAAAGAAAGAAAAAAAAGAAAAAAACAACTACTTTCAAAAGAACAAGGAAAAGGTATCTTGAGTAAAGCCAGATCAGCATCTGATTAGTTGAGTTGTACACAGTACGAATGAATTACTTGCTGATATAACAATTATACACTTCCGGTTAAAGAAAAACACCCAGCAATTACGAGTCAGCTGTAATTAAATCCCCACAACAGATCTGGTGCAAAGAGAGGGGAAAATGAACCAAAAGATAAAAGTAGTTGCATAATTCACAACTGAAAGAATCTACAGTTGAAAAATTAATCAGAAAAAGGACGAAATGATAGTTTTCGTAAATCACTACACTGCGACCTTTCAGAGAACTGCAAGATAAAAGAGACAGAATATGATGCCATTGTCACTTAGGCAAAGTGATTTCTCACATCATCTCAAAGAGCTACATGGTTTCTTTATGACAGTTAAACAAAAGAGCACTCAGAAGTCACGTACATCTGAAAGCCTGATGTCTCCTTGAGCCAGAATTGGTCAAGACCTTTCAAAGGCAAAAAATCATATATGCTGGTTTGGAAGAGGTATGGAGCACATGACATATATATATCTGAGACTAAGGACCTTTTAACAGGTTGGGGTTTTTTTGTTGTGTTTTTTTTTTTTTTTTTTTTGCTTTACAGGCTATTTCTGTAAATCCAACCATTGCTTTGCTGGAACCATCCAAGTTTCCTTCATTTTTGCATTCCAAAAAACTGAAGAAGCAGAGATGACTTACTATGCTTCCTGCCTTATAAGCCTGTTTGTGTCTACGCCATTTCTGGTATATGATTGTTCAAAGGCAATCCACCAAGACTGTGAAAAACACCATCACCAGCTCTGCAGTTTTGGGAAAATGGAATCACAAAAACAGACAGAGCAGATGCTGCTCAAAGGAAGCTTCACTGAATATTGGAAAGGCACTGGTGTTAGACAACATGGATAAGACTGTGTCTTTACCATGGTCCAACCCTGGGTGACAAAAGATACTCTACTATAAACTGGAGGGGCAAAGCCAGAGGCAAGTGCCAAAAACCAGTTTGTGAAAAAGAGGCAGATAAGAGTGTTCATGGGGTTGGACACCACTCCTTTGTACCAGTAAGGATGCTGAGACACTGCCTCAAGTTGTCCCCTTGATTTAGCATCCCTCCAAAGGATTAGACCATGGTAACAGTAAATCCACCCACCTTAGCAGATACACTCACTCACACACAATCACATTTCCGCTCAAATTTCTACTCACGCAAATGTGACACAGCTATTTACACCCTGTCACACACACATACACTAAGAAACAACTGAGTAGACATGTACAAACAAACGTATCCCTCCTAAAAATCCAAGTATAGGGTAATGATTTTTATAATACCTCCACAAATTCCTGAATGTTGGGGTTTAACCCTGATGGGCAGCTAAGCCCCACGCAGCCGCTGGGTCCCCTGAGCCCACTAGTGGGATGGGGGAGAGAATCTGAAGGGTAAAAGTGAGAAAACTTGTGGGTTGAGATAAAGGCAGTTTAATAGGTAAAGCGAAAGCCACACACAAAGGCAGTTTAATAGGTAAAACAAAAGTTGCACGCATAAAGAAAGCAAAATAAGGAATTAATACCCAACTTCCCACCAGCAGGCTGGTGTTCAGCCATCCCCAGGAAAGCAGGGCTCTGTCACACATAATGGTTACTTGGGAAGACAAACACCACCACGCCAAACATCCGTCCCTTCCTTCTTCCTTCAGCTTTTCTTGCTGAACACGATGCCATTTGGTATGGTACATGCCTTTGGTCAGTTGGGGTCAGCTGTCCCAGCTGAGTGTCCCCCCAGCTTCTTGTGCACCCCCAGCCTACTTGCTGGCAGGGAAGCGAGGGAAACAGAAAAGGCCTTGACACTCTGTAAGCACTGTTCAGCAATAGCTAAAACATCCCCCTGTTACTGACACTGTTTTGGTCACAAAACCGAAATGTAGACCCTTACAAGCTACTGTGAAGAAAACTGACTCTACCCCAACCAAAACCAGTACACTGAATAACTGCACTTTCTGACTGAAGTAAACTGCAGGGAAGAAAAAGTGAAAAATCTCTTTGCAGTTTATACTGATGAAAAATTGTTGAACACACCACACTGGTGACAGCTGCTCACTGTCCACCAGGTAAACACAGGGCAAGCTGGGAAGTTCCACCATTTCACTCCACATGTCGCCGCACTACATGCAGGCTTTGGAGTCACCTCCTCCCAAGGCAAAGGGTAATTCAGTCTCCACATCTGATTCCCAGCCTCGTCGCTGAGAATGTCAATAGAGATTATCATCAGCTGCAAGGTCAGGTTTCGAGATGTGGCTATTAAGAATGGGAGTCATATCCCAGACATCACCCAAGAGCCATCAGAGGGTAAAGACTGCATGTAGCCTCTCTTGAGTTATTCCCAGCCCAAGCCAGGTTCAATACTAGTCACCTACAGCTGAAAGGTGCCACTGTTCATTACAAATCTCGAGAGCCAATCTGTCCATCAAGCAGAGAAAATATTGAACAGGAGAGAAGGAGAAAGATTAGCTCTTCATCAGAGTCAGTACCGGAGAAGAAGAGTAGCTGTCAACAGAGCTCCTGGGCAGCAAAATGATTTAATGGAACAACTCTCCATGCCAACGAAGAAACTGAGCTTTGCAACTGACACAGGATGCAGTTGCCTCAAATGTTAAAAATACTATTTGTGTTTGCATTAAAGTGAATAATAATATAGCTTTTCTTTTACAGAAGAGAATAAATTTTCTTGGGTCTCTGCAAAAGGGTAAGGACAGAAATATGGTTAAGAATCTAGAGGGAAATCAGAAAAATATCGCCTTTTTCTAGAAATATTTTGGGGGGGATAGGGAGAGGCAGAAGGCAGACAGATGAAAAACATTTAAGACCATTTGCCTCTAAATTAAACTAAAACAGCCTCTTCAAACATTAACAGTTACACGTGTCCATCTACGGCCTAAACTTTATGGTATTTCCACTCTTAAACAAGCAGAAGCAAGTTATCACACCTTTCCTTTCTGTTTGCTGTTGAGGTTAGCTTTATATACTTATGCTGACTTGTGCTGTGTGCGTGGGCTTGTCTGTCTTCTTAACAGCATATTGATACGGGCGCCTTTCTCAGCCCCGCTAAAGCAGGGCAAGTCAGCAAGATGTTGCTTCCCTAGTAGCATGGACAGAGTTGAGATGTTGGTTAATGCTTCTGCCGGGGAAAAGCATGTCCTTTCCAAAGGCAAAAGAAAACCCACCCACATGGCTGAAATCTAAAAGGGATGGTGTCCCACAGCTCACAGGAATCTGTTTGATACCCAACCAGCACCATTTTTCTGATGGGGTCAGCAAGGATTTGATTTGCATCTTTCTCCACTAATTTTTTGCTTAGCCCTTGGGACAACACAGAGCAGACACCAACACCACCAGCCTCATCCGAGAGGCACAAGGGATCCGCAGGTTGCAGGTGTCTGTGACTCCAGAGAGTTATATGCTTGCTTGGTGCCAGCCCAATTATTTTTGTGTTGCAGGCTATAATTCCTCTTGATTATAAAGAGCTAGACTCCAGCTTCTTTACAATCAACTGAAAACAAATTGATGATTTTTGATTGTTCCAAGGACATATTTTGACATACTTTGTGCAGAAATCTTAGATTGGAAGTCAGGAATAAATCTAACTTTTTGCAACATAAATAGCGTACTAATAAAAAAAAATCCTATTTATTCCAATCGTAGAAGATTTTTGTATCATATCTGTGCTGCTGAGTATACACTTGCTTTGATCTTTTTCATTTATGCCACAAACATTAACAATATTGTAAAAAAAAATAGATTAATAATTTATCAGAGATGAGCTGAATATTTTTTCCCTCCTTTGTGTATAAGCAGCTTGGCAACAAAGCTGTCTAACTTTGGGATCAATCTTACCCTTATTTTCTATTATGTACTTCCTGTTGTTCCCAAACAAGATTAATTTTGCTTTATGCAAGTCACTGAGCAGTCTCCACTAAAATAAGATTGATTTTGAATTTCTTTTCTCTCTCTCTCTCTTTCTCTCCCCCACTTTATTTTATTTTATCAGCGTTAATAAAACCACAGTGACTTGTAAAATTCAATTTAGAATTATTTTCCACCTGGAGAGGTTTAGACACTTCCCCCCCTCCCTCCCTTTTCACAATGGAGTTGTTTCTCACTCGCAACTGTTAGAAAGTAGATCTTTTATGCAACAGTTTTGTAAAACAAATATTCTGGAAGGATGTAAAGAAGGAAAAGCATCATACTTCTGACATAAATCATCTCAATAAAAAAGACAGTAATGCGTATACTTGAGTGAATCTCCTTCCGTTTTTCATTCATGAAGTTAATTCAGAAAGAACAAAACATGATGAGCAATTTCTGTACTGTTTGCAGAATATTATTGGGGGGCGGGGCGGGGAAAGATGGTACTGGTGAAGATTTTTCTCATTTAACATTAAGGGCTCTTGTCAAGGTGGAAAAAATGTTATTGATGTAGAGAATGGGAATTTTCTTTACTTGGGATATCACCTGACATGAAACTGAGCAGCGGGAGAGGGCTGGGGTTTGGTTTTTGATCTTTTTTTTTTAAATCTATTTATCACCCATTTATCATATTTTCTCACTTGGCTCATGGTTGACTACAAAATTAGGATGATACCTTTCATTTACTGGTGACCTTCCTAAATTTAGAGTTGCATGGATTTCCACAGTTTTCAATTTCAGTTTCTCTTTCTATTATTTTAGTTTCCAGGTCTTAGTCTCTGAGATCGATGCTGCTCCACTGAACGCAGCACTGATTGGAGAATGTTTGTATGAAAGAAAAATACTCTTCACTTAAATAGCCGACGTTTGAATCCTATACCGAAGCTATGGTAACATAAGACTACCTTTAAAACATTTACAAGGAGAAGACAGAACTGGTTTGAACTGCTCCAGCAAAAATAGATATTAATGTATTTCTCCAAACACATTGTTATCTCTCTGGCACATAACTGAACAAACATGTATTATAACCATGTGCAGAAAACATTAGAGGAAGGGAATACGCTCACAACGATTAAGACATTGCAACCAAGGTAGCGGATGATTTGGTGGGAACACCTCCAGAAGCACGGATACTGACCCAAAGCTCACAGATTTCCCAGTAAGGATACTCCTAGTCCAAAAATTCCCGATGAAATGAAGCACTGACAGAATCATTTTATTCTTTACCTGTTATTTCTTTCTCCCACCCTGGAGCTACATGTCAGGAGTGACACTGCATTCAAAGGCATTTTTAAGCATCAAGTGGTGTCTGACCTGGAGAGGGTATAGTTGTTTTGTAAGCAATCCAGAGGAGATCTGACCTGGAAGTTAGTGCTGAGCAGAATCGTCCTGACAGAAGAGTTTCCCTAGACCAAACGCCTGCTCAGTTAGAGGGGCTGTCAGGAGCACGTTCTTTTTGTCGAAACTTTCAGTGGAAAGTTATTGAAGCACTTCATTCTGAGGCAGTCAAAATATTTTGCATCAATAAGATGAATTGCTTCTTTTCAAATGCAATATAATAAAGGCAAATGACATTTCCCATCACATTGAAACAAAACACTTGGAGGAATGCTTCCATTTCACAAAAATGAAATGTTTCTGCTTTCCCCAGTGCAGAAACAAACCAAATCTTTAGCTCTCAGGATGCCTTACTAGATGGACTTTCCTGATTTGTTTGGGTGAAATCTAATAGCAATTGATCCAGAAAATTGACATGGCCAATGTTCTGGCTATCTGGAAAATGAAGAGGGACAGGCTTTACTGCAAGGACTGCAGATAGCTCCTGATTCCACCCAGTTCAGAAATACTGGCAGAAGGCTTTTTCATAGTTTTATTTCCTCTTTAGTCCCTAGAAGAGCAGGGCAATAGAGACAACAAGGGACAGAAGAGAATGACTGCAGTTCTGAACAGGCAGGCACAGCTCTCATCTGCAGACAGTAGAAAGACAGAGGGGAGGTAAACGTCTCCATAAATGTATATGCAGCCAGCGCTGTCTGTATAAGGGCTTTGATTCATATCCCAATATCAGGATTTTTCTCTTCTCTTTGCTGAAAGGACAGGACAGATACTGCAGTCAGCACGGTTATAGCGAAACATAACTCCCAGGAAGTTCAGTCTAAGAGGTGTTACTGCTCACACATTGGAAAACACTGGAAAAATTGCAAATGTTTAAATTATTCCCCTGTCAACTTCATCAGAATTCAGTGCAAAGCCATCTTAACCGTGTTTAGAGTAGAAACGCATGCTGGGTATAGATCAGACATTGGTTTCCGTTTATTTTAGCTTTAGAGACAAAGTATTCTCTTTGTTAATGGGGAAAATAACCTATTTTTCACTTCAGTCAAGGAAACTGCTTTTTATTTCCAAAAAAGAAGAGGATCTGGAGAATCACATAATCAGGTAGGGCTGTCAGCAGCATATGGCTTTGAGCAGGAAAAGGGAGGCTATTTCTGAACTTGTGAGGCTGGGAGAACATCTTTTATCAAGATAAAATACAAAATTTGTTTTGAAAACTTTACAATATTTCATCTGGGTTCAAACAAAAGCTGCTGACGACAGACACAAACAATTTACATCTTCAGAGCTGAGTGTGGGAACTGCAAAGTGAGCAACAGAGCTGTGACTCTGGGTTATTCAACATAATCCATTCCTTCCCAAAGGCTTACACAAGGGGCCCTTCCCATTTGCCACATGCTTCAGAAAAGAGCTTTCCTTTTTCTGCTTATTTCTCGTCCCTTTTCAAATAAATGCTGTTCATTTACAGCTCTCCTTATCGAAGCAGGGAGGGGAGAGCTGAGCTACTCACTAGGACTGGGCGGTAGTCCCATGTGATGCTGCTGTGTACTCCTATGTTTCTCAAATCCAGTACCTGGTCTGATATTTTCAGAAGGGGTTTATGGACCTTATTCCAGTTAATAGACGAGGCTTAAAAATTCAGGTGGTTTAGAAAAGTGTCCAAAATCCTGTTTACCTGTCCAAATCAATCCCATATCCCAACTCTGCAGTTTGTATCCAAAGAAAATGTTACCAGACACAGGAATAATCTATCTTAAGAAAACTATCTAGCATTTTCTTCTAAAGAACTCCTTGAATGTCTTACACCAGCCACAGAAAGTAAAATGCAAACAGTCATCTGAGCCAGGTCCACTGGTGTGAATCTGGTATCTAAATAATACAGCAGAAAAGCATACGGGATAGAAAATTATTTGAATATTTCAGAAACACTTGTATAGCTGTTCAGATGGCAAAGATTTATAAGCCCACTGACTGCAAGTGAACTTTTCTACAGATAAATGATGAGCTCACCTGCTCCACAGGCTTTCAACATTTGCATTAGGCTACAGATGCAGATGATTAAATTTGCAGCTATAACCACTCCTGGCAATGATCTTATGAAAAAAACCTGAGAGAGCCCGTAGAAATGCTTCATTAACTCATAGTCAAAGATAGTGAAGTGCATTTTGGGGCAAAGTAGTGGTTAAAAACACAAGTGAAGATAGTCTTCACTTATACACCTCAGCCTCCAAACATCTCACTTTTCCAAGGACACTCATCATCACACTCCTCTAGGTTTTGAGCATAGGGCCAAGCAAAACACACTGGGGGTTTTTATTCCCCCCTCAAGCACAAACACGTAAGACCGATACTCTGTTATTTTATAGTCTTCTCTAACACATGGGCCTGGATCTTTTGCAGTCTGTCACACAAGGCAGCTGTCTATTGACCCATGCCTAGAGCTGGTGCATCACAGAGAACACACACATTATTATAACAGGTTGCAAAATCCAGCCCAGGGAGCACTGTGATCCTCCTTTACATTAAAAAAGGTTATTCCTGTGATAAAACATCCTGGATACAGACTCAGGAGGCAAAAAGCTAACATCTCATCCTGCCCTGTAAGCCCCAAATGAACTTCCATGCAACGTGGCATTAGTTTAACAGAGAAGAATCATAGAATCACTTGGGTTGGAAGAGACCTACAAGATCATCGAGTCCAACCATAAACCTACACTGCCAAAACCACCCCTAAACCATGTCCCTCAGCACCACGTCCAACCATCTTTTAAATACCTCCAGGGATGGCGATTCCACCACCTCCCTGGGCAGCCTATTCCAATGCCTGATAACCCTTTCGGTAAAGAATTTTTTCCTAATATCCAACCTAAACCTCCCCTGGCACAACTTGAGGCCATTTCGTCTTGTCCTATCACTTGTTACTTGGGAGAAGAGATTGACCCCCACCTCGCTATAACCTCCTGCCTTTGGTCAAAGTGCTTCATTGGGCACAATTTTAAACATTGAGCATGCCCCCAGGTTGTTACGCATCTTGAATCGTTTTATTCCCTGTCCCTCCATGTCTCTTGCTCTCTTATTCTGGTGCTGCCGTGGGTGGTGCTGGCTCCCTCTAAACAATTTCACCAGACATTTACATGCAGATTGCACCCTGCCGAAGCTGCACCAGGGGTTTCAAGTTGAAATGCATTGTATTTATTCTTTTTCTAAAAGCATTAAAACTAAAATAGGGGTCAAAATCAGGGCCTCACAATCAGGCTTTGAGAAAGATTTTTTTGGCTTGCATTTTTAATGGAAACAGAGATTTCCATGGCAGTTCCTTCTCTGGACAGTGCTCAGAAATCAAACCTCCTAAGCCTTCCCCTCCAGCTCAGGGGAGCTCAGGACTTACACATTTCTTTCTAATTTTACCACTGTGACATTCGCACTCTCATTTATAACAATACATCTCCTGCATTTCATTTTTAAGTTACCTGAGGGGTTTTCCTGTGTTTATTATTATCATTATTTATGTTCCTGAAGGGGGAAGGAAGCAACAAAAATCAAGGGAGGAAAATGAAATAAAACAAATCTTTCACTTTCCACAGCACTCCTGCATTTGGCAATGATTATCATCAAGCAACAAGGAAAAACAAATATTTCCTTTAAAGAGTTGCCACTAGCCAGCAGAAAACTTTCAATAAAGAATAGATACTTACTCCAAACTAACCCAGATTATACAGCAGAGCATTCTGAATTTTCCCTCTCTCCGTCTTTATTTCAGTTATCATTAGCATAAAAACAAGTCTTTTGTTTCTTGGAGAGCTACTAATGCCTCATAGAAACTCCTGAGAAACACACCATTTAAAGGCAATTTTCCTGATATGGCATATAGATATTTCCCCCTTTTTCTTTTTAAATGTTTTAAAAATGGAAAGATTTTATTGAAAGAGTTCTGTTCTCCAGGAGCTCTCTGAATCCTGCTGTTTATGTTTAACCTAGAGTCATGATAATCCCCTTCATTTTTCTTTAATTTGGCATTTCATCTTTTTATTTTAATAAAATCAGAGTAACACACAGCATGCTCCATAGTAGCATCTGAGTTAATGCAATAAGCAATTATAAAGCCTATAGTTGCTTGAAGCCCAGCTTTTACATATTCAGCTAGCAGCAGCCCTGGATCTGCATGCGACGTTTTGAGCTCAGGCTGAGAAAGCGGCTGGCAGACTCGCACATAACAAAATGCTCGTTCTAATCATGTGTGTCACGGGGCCCTGCTGCTATTAGCATAGCAAAGGTGGCTGCTGGGGTAGGCATCACAGGGAAATTCAGACCAGTGAGAGCAACAGGTTCCCCAAAAAAACACAATAATCCTCACCAATAACAGGGTGAGGGCTGCTTTGCCTGTAAGGGAGTATTTTCAGGTCCAGAAGATTAAGTCCACTTTAGGTCCACATTCCTGCTACCGTACTCACATACAAGGTGTTTTCAGACCCTGTTTTCTCCTCACAACACCCAAGTGAGACCACAACCCAAGGGTCCCCCCTCCTAAAATTACTCCCAACTCCTCACACAACCCTAATAGTACCACTTAGCTCCAATTCTGCAGTGAGCTCCCTGGGCAGAAACACCTACTAAGGAGCTGTTTTAACAACACACGTGAGCTTTCTGTGCCAAAACCTAGATAATAACAACACAAATACAAAAATGCACCCCAAACTGTACATACTGTTTCTGATATAGCTTGCATACAGCAGTTTAGTAAGACTGGAGTTACAGGGCTCACAAAACCAAGTGGCTCTTCCTTTCACTATAGAAACCAGCCAAGAAGAAGAAATGTGCTGCTCATTGGAGGCAGCTGAAGGGAGTTAATATAGCCAGAAAGCCTATAAATAAGAGAGAAGGGGAGCCAGCTTATTTTCTAGGGTAGGTTGTGCTGAGGATGAAGGTGTGTTTCAGGCTGGGTGGGAAGCCTGGGGGATTTCTATTTGGGGCTGTCTAGACTGTGAGAAATTCTTGTGATTTTTACAATGAAAATTTTGCTTGCAGAAGCTCCCTTTGTTGCTTTATTTGTTTGAGCTTCAAATTTGGAAGTCTGTTCCTTTCTACAAAATGTAGGCTAAGATTAGGTTCTCAAATGCTCTGAGCACAAGTTATTCAGATAATACTTTAGTTCTGGGTCACTGGCAGTCTTTGAAGGGAGACTTATGCCTGTCAGAGCTTGGATTTTGGTTCAGTCACTGGGTCTTTTTAATCACTGCAGTTTCTATGCTATCCAACAGGCACTCTTCCAGTGTAGATGAAAATGCAAATAATACAAAGCAGCTTCTCACTACAGGCTTTAAAGCAGAAGAGAAGAAAACATCTCTCAAATTTCACCGGAACCTCAGTAGCTTGTAATATGTAAGCATTAAATTGGGCCAAATGTCTGAAGTTAATCATAATGCTTGCTGTAATGCTAGGCAGTTATCCCCTGATGTCCTCATGACCATTGTACTGCAGCTCTCATTTTAATTACATTTCTGACTGCGAGTGCTACGCAGTTCTGATCTTAAAGTGCTGAGTTATATGATGTTAAGGTATCACAGAAAGAACACTCTTTCTGTTTACACACACAAAAAAGGACTTATACAAACGGAAAGCTATTTAGCAGTAAAAGAAGCACGACCAAAAAAAACCCCCTTGAACGCCTCCCCCCCCTTCCCGCCCCCCCAATATTTTCTACTGCAGACAATAAAAACCAGCAGGTTGTGTTTTACATGTGGAAGGGGGGAATAAATGTTATGCTATTTTCGGCATGAAAGACTGAATACTGGTGGAAAATGCTGATATTTCACTGCACATTAATGAATAGAAATAACATTGTAACATTTATAATCCACCTATAACAACAAGCCAAAGGGTACTTCTGTTCAGTGGTACTTGTATCAAAACACTAAAAGCAATCTAAAGCAACAGAGTTTATTTAGAGCAGAGGCAGGTGAGAAATAGAAAGCAAAAATAAAAACTGCATTTCTGCTATGGTGGCAAAGCTCAAACTCCCTCTCCACCATGGCCCAGGTTTCTCTGCTCAAACATATGCCCCCCAGAGAGTTTGGTTGTCAGTTCCTATTAACCTGGCTATCATATAATGATTGTTTTTATGCTCTATGTGAAAGGAGTTTGTTAGTTCTCTTCCATATCAGCTCGGCTGGCACTTGAGCATCTTGGCACAATTCTGAGTGGCTGAATAGAGAATTTCTGCTTCTTTCCAAAGATTTAGAGCTTGCTGCCCCATGTTATGAGAAAAAGGTTTTCTCCTGCATATTGTGTCTTGCTCTGCTGATGCTCTTAAACAAAAGGCTTCCCATCAGAAACAAAGAAATTACAAACTAGTAAAAACATATCTTAAATAAATCCGTTGTGGTTTGGGCTGGTCACTAAAACAAATGACAGCTGCTGTCTCACTTTTCTCCCCTTCAGAGAAGGCAGCAAGTTCTGGGCATCATTTAACCAGAGAGAGAACATCATAATCCCTGGTTAGAAAAATTATGTACATGATTAAATTACTTGCAAATAGGCTGTGAAGCATATAAAATTAGTGCAGTAGTATTGGAAAACTATTTACAAAAATTGCCTGGAGTCAGGGTCTGGTGAGTGCTGACAAAGAAAAGAGTTGCTGCCCCAATAGGCCTGGATGCCAGAAAAGAGGATGAGATGAAAGACTGCAGATATATCTGGCTCTCTGAAATAAATTGGGAAAAGGCAAAGCAAGGCATTATATGAGCTCTTGCTCGTGTGACTCTTATTTCTGTGGAAATCAAACATGCAATGGATGTTTTACGCATGAAGAGGAAAAATGTTGAAAATGCCTTTTTGGAAATTCACAGTCCGCTTTGGGTACTTTCCACTTTCCTCACATCTAGGAAAGAAACAAGATTGAAAACACCAAAGTGAGGGCAACCAGACTGATTTCATATGGAAAAAATTCTCCCATTTACTTGGTTTCCAAAGCATATAAAACCTCAGAAGAAGAGGGGGACACTCATTCAAATAGCAAAGACCAGGCTCTCTTTTTTTTTTTTTCCTCACCAGTTTCTGAGCTCTGAATTTCCTTCCCATCTGAGCTGCCTCTCTCTTGTTCAGTCTTCCTCCTGAGCTGTCTATCTGAGCACCTCCTCTTCATTGCCTTTTCCTTTCTTCCCTCCCTGTCTCAGCACACAGGGAACACAAAAAAACTGAAAGGAAACCAGGTTCAAAATTCCTGAAAAGAAGCACCACTTCCTTCACTTAAAGCATAAATCACTTGTACAAAATTACCCCTGAGGCCACAGATCACAAAAGGACAAGACATGTGCATTGTATATAGCAAAAACAGTGGAAAAATTTGAATGTTTGTGGCTTCCAAGAGCAGGGAAACAAATACTGATAAATTTGCTGTTTAAAGTTCTTGCTTGATTTCCTCATTTTTCTGTATATTTCTCTATTGCCTCCTCTTTAAAAAGAGATTTTTACACCTCTTTTGGAAACAGGTAGAACCTCATCACAGGCAGGGGTTAAGCTGGCTCTGCAGGCAAGCCCTATCTCCCCTCCCCATCCTAAATTATAGCGTCTATTAGGGGACCTCACTTCTCTTCTTGAATGTAAACTCAGCAGGATAAAGATTAGCATAGCATTCACCATAGGTTTGAAACAAATCTAGACTGCATGAACTAAAAGAAAAGAAATAGTAATACTAAGGCAGATAACACTGACATGGATGAGATGGGAGCTCATTCCTCTGCAAAGTTTCAGTCCTGGACAATAACTTGGACAGTGAGTGTCTGTGAGCCACCAACACCACTTGAAATTACACAGGCTGAGATAAAACAATTCCTTTGTGATGCAAATGCATCTCAAACAGAGATAGTGCAGCTGGTATATTAATACCAGTAAGGGAAATTAATCGGACAAGTTTGTTGAGACAAGGGAGTTGCATCCTGTGTTTGTTATCTTGACTGATCAGTGTGGAGCCGCGTGAGCCTATGAATAACATCACACACTGGCTCTTAACATAAGCCTCTTAGTGTATAGTTCCCCACAATAAAAACGTCAAAAAGCAGTGAAAGATCCCTTTCTTTTCTTACATATCAATAAAAAAAAATCATTGGATTAATTCAATGATCTGTATTGCTGCTGGGGTACAGGAAAGCCTCATCAATCCCCTAGCTGTTTGGTATCAGTTTTAGACTTCAAATAATGGCAAACAGCAACATAGACTTTATTTTCTGAACAGTTTTCTGACCTTCTGACTGCAATTCCCACTCGGAGTGACTGCAGCTCAGGAAAACTGTGTGCTCTGAAGAGCCTGGTGGCGGCAGAGAATCTCATCAATTTTAATCCCTGAAAGGTTCACAGGGCTTGAGCCTGATAACAAAACGTTGCACAATGTGGCTGAGCAGAGCAGATCTGCTCCCTCCTTGTGCTAGTAACAGAGCTCAGCACCTCTCTGCCCTGTGTGGCCTTTGACTTTGGATTCTGGGAGAGGAGCAGGAGAACAATTTGCCTGAAAGCAGAGATACCTCGGTGTAAAGGTAGGCATCAGATATAAAATACCAAGTGGAAGGTCCCAGGACAGAAGGGACAAAGGTCTGCTCTTTTTAAATGAAGGTGTAGCACTAGGAAGACGGGATTTCTGAATCTAATCCCTCTCATGGGAGAGAAGAGTAAGGTAGACTCATGCGTGTTTGTTTTTTTTTTTTCTTTTTATCCGTCTAATTTTGTTGCATTCACCTTGATGGAATGGAAACCCAGTTCTTACTCAGCTCCCCATCATTGTGAGACAAAACAAGGTCTAGCCACCTGCCATTCACTAAATACAATGGAGTTGAGGGTACGAAGTGTCATCGGTAATAAAACAAAGTTGCATGATTTCAGTAAGCTCAGCTTCCCCAGATCTCTCCTTGTATGCAAAAATCTCAGCAAAACCTGCAGGCCTCCATGCGCCATGTCCCAGGAATCTTCCCCTTGCCAATGCCTGGCAAACAGCAGATCCAAGAAATAGCAGACTCAAAGTCCATCACACATGGGTGTTAGCTTGTTTGGTTTCCAGCCCTGAGAACTCAATTCCTTCTTGCTTACAAGCTTCCTTCTGGGGCCTGAGCAGTCCTAGTGAGGACCAGAATCAAATTTAAAGGAGTCACTATTAAAACAGCTTCTTGAAACCTTGCTAATAGGATGATAACATTTCACTTTCCCATGCTCCATAAGCTCATTTTTCTCACCCACAACTATGTGACTTGTTTTAATAAAGCAATATTTTTAAGTAGAAAGCACAAACGCTCTCCTCTCACAAGGAAGACAGACTAATGTACAATACACAACTCCACAGTACAACTTTACATCTCTATGAGCATACTCCTTTCATATTTCTCCAAAGCTACCTGAAAACATTTGACTGCACAAGAAAGACTGATTTTCTTTTCTTACTCTGACCCACAGCATGTAACACGATTTAATACCTCTTTCAGTATTGGGAAGTAGCGTGTTGATCCGGGCATCCTAGTGCCTAGTGCAGCATGGACAACAGTAAGGTGCCTGGGTGCACGTTCCTGCTGGCTCAAAAATTCTAGCACAGGCTAAAGAGTTGCCTTATTGTGCTTGTGTCTGCTCAAAGCCAGGCTGTTTACTCCACATTCTTGCGGCATAGCAGAGAGGCACCAGCACAGCTGCAACAGCTCGTTATTTACACCTCCACCTGTTTGCACATCATTGGAGACATCAGTGTTGTCCTGAGCTGGCAATTCTTTAAAAGCTTGTGGAAGCAGAAGCAGATAGATGTATTGATTAAGAGAACCACCAAATCCTCATGCACATCTTATACATAAATAGGGAAAAGTGCATTGCTAAATCTGTGCTCTAATTATAGCTGGAAACAACAGAGGGAAAAATAGCTGTGTGGAGAAATATTAAGATGAGAATAGCAATATGACCAAGCAGAAGGAAGCCATAGGTAACAGAATGGATAATAGCCCTCCAGCAGACTGTAGGGTGACATAGTTAAGCTGAGATATTTGCTCATACAGTAACAGAAATTCAGATTTGATTTACTTTATGAGCTGCAGGTCTACTTGCTTTATCCAGATCACACGAGGTGGGTAAAATTCAGTATATCTGCACCCTCCCCTTGTATAAGCATGGTGTGGAGAGAATTAGCATTGCAGCAGCAGGACATTTTTTTTTGGTGGAGGAACATTTTTCCTACCCTTCTTTAGATAAGGCTTTCACCTTGAGTGATGAAGTTTTATACACGTTACAAACATGTTGATGTCAAAGATCAGTGGCTGAAAATTTGTCCTGTGTTCTCTCCCGCAATATTCTTCTGACTGAACTCTAGAAAAGTATTTTTTAAATTATAACCCAACTCCTTTATATCTCCTAAAAATGTACTACTTCTTCCACAAGAAATCCCCTTTGGACAGGAGTTCAGTGGTAGACATAATACATCAGATGAGAAGCTTGATGTATATCAGCAGCAGACCTAAGAGGCTGAGACCATGGATCCATCAGGAAGGAACGTAATGTGATATTGCTTGTACATGCTGTTCCTCTATTTGCTGGAAAAGCTCTGTTCTTGTGACACTTCAGGGGATTAAGCTGATGAGTGTGCTATGCAACCAGGAACTAATACTGCTTAAAACAGCCTTTCTTAATGTTTTTTTTTCTTCTTTTTTCCCCAGGCTGGTGACCTCTGAGCCAAAGTTCAAGCTCTTTCTGCCTCTTTCAATGTAATGTGAAAACACAGATAACACACGTATCAGCCTGCTTCATCACGAAGAGTCATGTCTGTAGGGAATGGAAGAAGTGATGAGGGGGCTGTTTGTTTCCAGGCTGAAACACAACAGCTGACAAACCCTTTTTCTTACTTCTCAGCTGCTTTTCATTATCCCTAGAGACTGGCATCACTGTCTGAGCAGAGCTGGAACAGTGATCTGGGTCTGAGACCCAGAACTCTGCTTCCTTAGTGGCCTTGGACAGGTCATTTCACCTGTGGTTCCTGTTGGGAATGCTCAGAGACGTCTTCTCCTACCTTAAACTCGGTTAAGGCAACCAAGAAGAAACAAAATCTCAGAGAACAGTGCTTCATTGATTTTCTTGAGATGACTAAACTGCTGTCCTCTGATAAGGATTCCCAGTATATCAATCGATAATATAGGTTTTGATTGGTTAACCCACATAAAATTGCCTAAACAAAGACTGGATTTTCACCATAGTCACAAAAGTTAACTGTTCTGTTGTGTAACCAGTGCATACAGTCGCTGAAATTTCATGAGCTTCTAAAACAAAAACTTCTTATTCTGGAACAACTTCTTCTCATATAGAAGAAAAGACCCCCACCCTTGTAAATGTGTTGTGAACAACATTTGGTGTAGTTATGGTTCTACAATAGAAGGAGAGTAGAATTACTTAAGAGAGAAACATTCCAACCTGGCTCAAAATAATGAAAATAATCATTGCCTGGATATCTGAATGCTTTCTCTAGAAGGAAGAGCAGAGACCAAATGATCTTCTTTTAAAATAATGCAAGATAAGAAATACATTTTTTTCTCCTCAGTCATTCTAAGGAAGGCAATAGAGACTACAAAGGGCCAAGTTAATTGTCATAAACAGTGAGAAATTATATCTGTAGATCATTTTTACCTGTAATCTTGCTCCACAGAGAAAACAAGCCCAGCCCATTTGAGGTGCCAGTATTGCTTGGGCTGATGTCTTACTTATTTGCAGAGCTTGCGGTAAGTGAAACAGTTAATGAAGTTGTCATAGCACAGTTTGTTGTTGCATTGGATTGAAGACAACTGGCACCCCCCTGAGAACTCTTGGTTCTGCACAGCACCTGGCAGGTTCTCTGTGCCACCTCCCTGGCTAAACATTGAGGATCTCATCTGTATAAGATGCCAGCCTGCCCCGGTGCAGCTTGCCCCTAGATTTTAAAAGTGGGAGAGGATGGCCACCCAGCAACAGGAGCAGTTTGCTTGGGCTCTACCAGCTGGACTGGTGACTTTCCGACCTGCAGGCTGTGATTCCTGCCACACACAGGGAGAGGATACACGCAAGCCCCAGACCCCTCCGAACACGGGGTGCCTCTCAGCAAGACGCACAAAACTTAATTCTGGCACCTAGAGAAAGGTCTGCCACAGGTCTGGGAATGGTTTGAGTTGAGATAGGTACCCGTCAGTTGGCATGGAGAGGCTTGGAGAGTCAGACTTGCTGTTTCTAAAGGTAGGCTGGAGCATAATGAATGTGACCATTGTCCTTCCACTGCCCTCCCTTCCCCCAAAGCAATTACAATTTTTCTCATCTCTGGTACAGAGAAGAGCAAGAAAGCAGGTCCCTGATGCTGTGCCACCCCCAAAGCCAGCTGCCCCAGACAGTGGGCTGTGCCCACCTCCCAGCTGGATCTGAGTGATGGGACAAGTCCTTCCCATTGCCAGTCTCAGAAAGAGAGCTTCTGAACTTTAAATACTGTAACAGTCAGTTGTTTTTACCCATCAAATTGCCATTTTCTGGGATAGTCCGAAACTTAAATACAATGAACTTTATAACCAATCTGACATTTATTTGCAATGTCTATTTACTGCCTGGAAAGCAGGGGAGAGTGTATATTTTCTCCTCTGTCAAACAGAGGAAAGATACAGCAGGCCTCTCCCCATTACCTCCACTAAGAAGAATCAGATTTATTTACCTTGACTTGAGAGAGTCGTTTTCACAGGATATCTCCGTACTTTTACAAGCTAAGTGAGATCTACCATGTTCTTAATAAGGTATAAATAAATCCTTCCTCTTTGGCTGTAATATCCTAACATGGGGGGAAGTGCTGAAAGATGGACGATGTTTGTTATTTTACAAGCTTTTTACAATACCAGCCTAATGAGATAATGTATTTATTTATTATAACAATAAACACAGCTGTAAAACGGACTATAAAAAATAATAGATGACTCTCAGATTTCTATACCCAACATGTCAGCTGTAATTGGGGAATAAATTAAATGATCCATCTGCTTGCCATCTTCTACACTATTTTCCCTAGTATCCTCAATATTTAAATACAGTCAGCATTATTTATATTAATTACTCACTAACAACAGCAACAACAAAACTCTGCAAGGAAATTGATTGGCCTTGTAATATAATTCCCCAGCCACATCACACACACTATATTCTTTCCCTTACACTTAAGTCTAATGAGTATGATGGACTTGCTTTTCTTTATTAATAGTTTTCACTTTATCATGCCAATACTATTGAGTCTTCTCTTTATTAGTGTCTTGGAGACAGCGCTAGCAATGATATATCATATAAAAGGTTGAGAGACAGTTCAATTCATTAAGCTGGGAAAGAAAGCTTTGTCTGCTTTCCAAGAGCGGCAGCTTCAGGAATGCAGAACTCTGACACAGTCCTTAAATTGGAATAATATCAGCTAAAGACCCCAACAAAGGTGAGGTGTTTGGGATAACACTCACTATACAACCAAATCTTGAGAAATATTTCCTTTCTCAAATGTGTGTAAGTTTATATATGCAAATACTTGCATTTATATAAACAGGACAGGAGAGAGAAATTGATACACAGCAAGTTACTGACGTGGATGCAAAGATAACCCAAATTTCTCCCATGACCTTGCCCAGTGTTATATTCATCAGGGCACAGTGCCATTGCTCTGGAGAGCATTAATTGATCAGTGACAAGTTAAGTAATTGCTACACTATCGAGCTCTTTCAGTCTTTAGACTATACATCAAATTCGGATTTAGTGTAGTATTAATTCAGGAGTTGACTGAGAAAAATAAGTACAATGATGTAAAAATGCTATGTTTTAGAAATGCCTTTCTATTTTCAACCTAAGTGTAAAGGTGCACATATAGGTGCAGAAGTTCCTGTTTTCATCACCTAATCTGTGTGTAAGATTTATTTTAATTTATTTTTAAATAGGAAAATTATATTAGATTGAAGAGGCTTCAAGCTTTGAGATCCTTTGTTCTAGGAAATCCAACTTTAAAAGTGTACAGATTATTTCTTAATGATCTGTAGAAGCTGTTGACTAGGAAAGATTAAGTAGCAGAGAATATTTTAACAGCACACTGCGTTTTTCCACTAGCCCAGTCATTAACTGGAGAATGACTGGGCCCTAGCCAGTGTGGACACTGAATTGGGCCCAAACTTCCTCGTCTAGCCAATATTTTTACAGCATTTCAGCCTAACAACATTGAAAATTTTAGCACTTCTGTCATCACTGAATACATTCAGAAAATTTAAATATTTACTGTGAGTATAATAATACACTATAACAATATAGAAGTCATTCAAAGTCACGTAGTTAATTAAATGAATACATGAATATGTTTACAACTAAAACTTATGCCAGTCATTTTTAGTCAATCAAATTGCCTGTAATTTATTTGGAATTGGGTCAACTCTACCTCTGCCAAGATTAGCTCTAAGGTTAAGTTTTTAAAATATGCAAGAATTATTAAGAACATTCAGTTAGAATTGCACAGATATCTACTGATATAAATTCAGCTTCTTTTGAACAATTCCCATTTTTTTCCTCCAACTCCCAAATACCTCCAGCTCACACCTTCTGTAGGTAAAAAATTAATGTTGCCTACTAGGTTTAATGGACCCTTTTAAAATGTGTTCACCATTGCTGTTCTCCATCAGATGATGTGTCTCCTGACAGGCTGTATTTTTCTATACAGCTAAAAGTTAAATAGTGGAATACATGGGGTATTTTAGGGTTGGAGCTTTTTTCCTTGGTGAGTTATTTGGATGGTTTTTTGGCAGAAAAATCTTTCAGAAAATCCCTCAAACAAACAAGAGAGCAAACGCTTCAACCTTCACTCCTTCACTAAAAGGGTTTGAAATGCAACGTGCAGAAGGTGTATCTGCAGTGAGCAGTTCTCTAGCTGGCAACAATAATGACTCAGTGATGGGAATTCTGGTTACAAGCTGTTTTGTCTAAATAAAAAGAAGATGGTCAGGCAGCTGTATTTCAAAACCAGTCAACAGATTTTCCATCTACTTGCAATTTTCATTCCTCTCTCATCCTTCTCTTCCAGAGTACATGAAGTAACCTACTGCAGACACCCTGCATGAGTGTCTTACTGATTCATAAGGGCAAAGCTATTTCTTCTTGTTAGCAATTAAAAAGGTTTGAGTGCCTACGGTGGCTGGTTATAGAGGTTATTGCTAGTTAGTGCTATTACGGGATTCCACTTTCTCTATTTTCTATTTTAGTCCATTTTCTATTATTATTCCAAAGGGTTCAATAGCAAAACACCACTCAGGATGAGACAGGAAATTTGAATAATAGGCATTATCCTATTTTCCGAAAAAGAAAAAGCAATATGGGATCTGGAAGCAGTTTAGTGTGCCATTTTAATCAAAAATAATGGAAGGGGTGTCTCAGTTTCTGTTCGGTGTCCTTCATTTCACCAGCTGCAGCAATAACTCATAATTCTTAGAGTGTTTTACTTTCTTGCTGGACACCTCTAAACAAATTCACCCTTGGTGTACTCGCATAGACAGCTACAGAATTATCCCAGAAGGATATTTTATGGATCCTTCATTTTTAGATATTTGTTTCCAACTGTTTTTCTTGGAGGATTTCTCAGCCAGAAACTAGCACAGAAATCAGATTTGATTACAGATATGTCTTGGTTCTCATGGTTTCCAAGGGAATCAGCCAGTTTTATTCCTCAATAAAGATAAAGATTCTAATTTCTGGGTTTTTTTTCCTTTTCACATAGGTTAGGGATGGATGTTGCATGATGACAGACAGTTTTGCTTTTGACATCTTTGAAACTTTGTCACTATGATTTACTCCAATAGTGGTGCTACTGAGGTATCCAACACTTCTCTTGGTTCCCAGCTAGAGGAACAGCGGACTTGGGTTTTTACCCCAACACTTTTGCAGCATAATAAATCTTCATTTATTCACACTGGAGGGAAGGGATGCCATCCAGAGGGACCTGGACAGGCTTGAGAGGTGGGCTAATGCAAATGGCATGAAGTTCAACCAAGCCAAGTGCAGAGTCCTACACCTGGGACGTGGCAATCCCAGGCATAAATACAGGCTGGGCAGAGAATGGCTGGAGAGCAGCCCTGAGGAGAAGGACTTGGGAGTGCTCATGGATGAGAAGCTCAACATGAGCCGGCAGTGCGCCCTGGCAGCCCAGAAAGCCAACCGTATCCTGGGTTGCATCAAAAGAAGCGTGGCCAGCAGGGCACGGGAGGCGATTCTCCCCCTCTACTCTGCGCTTGTGAGACCCCACCTGGAGTACTGTGTCCAGCTCTGGAGTCCTCAACATAGAAAGGACATCGAACTGTTGGAACAGGTCCAGCGAAGGGCCACTAAGATGATTGGAGGGATGGAGCACCTCTCCTATGGGGATAGGCTGAGAGAGCTGGGGCTGTTCAGCCTGGAGAAGAGAAGGCTCCGGGGAGACCTGAGAGCAGCCTTTCAGTATCTGCAGGGAGCCTACAGGAGAGCTGGAGAGGGACTCTTTGTCAGGGAGTCTAGTGATAGGACAAGGGGTAATGGTTTTAAATTGGAAGAGGGGAGATTTAGATTAGATATTAGGAAGAAGTTCTTTACTGTGAGGGTGGTGAGGCACTGGAACAGGTTACCCAGGGAAGTTGTGGATGCCCCATCCCTGGAAGTGTTTAAGGCCAGGCTGGATGGGGCTTTGAGCAACCTGCTCTAGTCAGAGGTGTCCCTGCCCATGGCAGGGGGGTTAGAACTCGATGATCTTTAAGGTCCCTTCCAACTCTAACCATTCTCTGATTCTATGATTCATGTAGCCACCTTTATAATCAATACTGAGCAATCTTGTTATCAAGAACCCTACAAAACAATGGCCATATGCAGCATTATCCCTCCACTAATTAAATGCATCTATATCTAGGGGCAGGGACATAATGGCTGTTTTAATTGTTCAGAGCAGATGCAGTAACAATTTAGGACAGGAAGAAGAATGTTGTTGTATGCAATTGGCCCTAGAGGAAGAATCTGAGAAAACAGCATATCATATTGTGAATCTTGCTCATAGAGCAAGAATTAATCTACAGCACTAACTTCTGTATATTTTTGAGTCTTTAAAGTCTGCAAGAATTCAGGACTTAATATTTCATGCATCTTCTGAATGATGGATATTCTCACCCTAAGACATTGACTGAGGAGTTTCACCAGCTTTATAAATCACTCCATCTTGGATACCATCTGAGTGCCACTGGGAGAAGTCCTACTCCTTGACTAGTTAACCCAGCACCACAAGATGTAGTAGAACGGGCTAAATATTCTCCCTGCCATCAGCCCTGTTTGTGACTGATCTTACACAGTTTCACAATGGGAAGAAAGTTTGGAGGAAAGTGTGGAGGGGATCATTAGGAGGACGTCAGCATGAAAAGGGTGAAACAACTTTTTCTCCATAATCAACGTGCTATTGACAAATCTTTCACATAGACTGGAAGACAAAAAGGAGACAGAAAAGTCCCAGACGTGGAGTCAAAAAAGCCCAAACCCACCACTGTTGATTTCCAACAGTTTTGCTTTCTGTATGGAATGGAACTTTCATCTTTTATGGAATTCGTTAGGAATTATTATTTGCTTTGTGTTGTGAGGGCAATTCAGATTCTCTCAACAGGGTCTGACTGCCTATTGTATTAGTCATCACAGCCCAGATGTTTTTTAGCCAACTTCCCTTTGGTTTCAACATCAGTAAGTCTAGATATAATACTGTTTAGAGGCTGTGATATGCAGGATTTTCTACACATATCTCTGTTAATGATGGAGAAAAATGTTAGAAACCAGACAAATGTTTAACCATTACCTTGAAAAGGAACACTGTTAAGTCAAAATTCCCAAGGCTCTTGGAAAACCTTACTCAAGAAGCAAATAATGCGGAACTTCCCAGAGAAGTTCACTGTCCAAGACTCAGACGCGTTAAGGCAGGCAAATAAACTGGCTTCTACAAACGAAGTGAAATGGAGAATAAAGCAACCACTGAAAGCAAGCATCACTGAGTGGGATTTACAGCAACTGTGGTTGCATCTAAGCCCACGTTTATTAGAGCGAGCTGTTGGTAGTCATTATAATATCCCATATGGGGACAGTCTAAGCAAGAAAGCTAAGGCCCAAAAAGGATCATTGAACTTAATTAGTGTTTCCCCAGATAGCGGGCACATCCATTAGGTGCAGTCTTCCCCATTACAGCAAATAGATACAAGTGCACTCATACCCCACCGTGTTGTATGCCTCTGCGTAGCCACTCTCCAGCCACTTCATCCATCCATTGTTTTATCCATGGATTGGCACACCTATACATGCAAGTATCTGGATCGCCAGTTGGATGGACTACAAGGTACCCAGATGCAAATCTGGATAAATGCAAGAACAAGGTGTTAAACAAGGCATTAAACAAGGACCTCGCAAAGTCTTTATATCACGACCTGTCTCAGCCTTGTTGGCAACAGCCTAGCAATAGTCTTTCTAGAGTAAGGTTGTGGGACACTTGTGTGGACCATCATTATCCATAGCGTCTGGGTGGAGGATCTTTGAGCTGGCCATCCAACTCTGTATGCTATCAGTGATGAAGGATGAATTTATTTATCTCTGTTCAGTGTAAGAAGCAATCTATTTATTGTGTATTTCTTTCACCATAAACAGAACATATTTGAGTAATAGAGTGGGAGACTGACTCTGGAGAGTGAGTGTCTGCAACATCCTTCAGTAAATATTCATCACCGAGAATTTTTGTGTCCATTTTTCTGTCTTGTAAAAATAATAACTGAGGAAATTACTCCTTTTTGTTAAAGTGGGGTTATACCAAACAGCACCCATAAAAATTTATGGGTGCTGCTGCTTTTTGTTCTTGTTGTTAATTTCTTATATACAAGTTTTTAATTTTTGCTGTTGTGTTTCTCTTTGAATCAAAAACTAGAACACCTGCTGTGTTACCATGCCAATCTGACTTTCAGAGAGGGCTGAATGTCAGCATGTGATGAGCTTTCATTTATAGCCTGATGGCACTCTAGTTCCAGAGACAATATCGGTTGAAGCTTACATTCAAACCCAAAGGCCCACACTGTACAAACAAATGAAGCATTTTCAATGGCTAATACTTGCAGGCAGAAGTGTCTGAATATTGGCCTGTCAGAATTCAGTGTAGTAAACACAAAGAAAATGCATGTAAGGTCAGCTTCAAAAATAGTAAAATCAGTCCATCAATGGCCCGATATCATCTGTTTTGGCCATTGTGAGACACAAGAGTTTTGGAATAAATTTTGAAGTCCAACAAAATTACTTTGACACCAGCTCCTCAATAAACCCAGTTGTCAACAACAACGGTCCTCCAACATGGGAGGAGAAACCCAGGAGAATCCAGGAGAAAGTGAGACACTTGGGAGACAGTGAGAAGCTATGTTCTTGAAAATGTAATAATAAATCAGAATGGAGGCAATATCAGGCAGAAAATGGTCAGATGCTAGGTCATGGAAGTGACTTATGCCTATTGAATAAAGGGAAGGAAGCCAATGATGCCTGGGAATGGTGGGATAGTCACAGTACATGAGTTAGTCACTGTAATCAAAACACAATGAACAAAACTTGAAGGACTTAGAAAAAATGGCCTCAAAAACTGAGGTACAAGGTCAGAACAGTTTTAGCCAAAAGAAATTATTGTTAGACACTTCAAAGTATTTGACTCTGACAAATGTCAGGCAACACCTCTAACTTGCATTTCAGATAGAAATAGGAGCAGAATTGAATCTCAGCCTGTTAACTGGAATGAAGTCCATCTATTAAAGAGATGCTAAAATCACCAGTTGAATGGTTGGGCCTTTATAATCATTTAGAAATTCTGTAGTGATGGGTCAAATCCCAAATATTTCCAAGGGCCCCAGAAGCAGTGGACTGTTCTGAATGCGGCTGTTATTATTTTTAGTGGGGATCCCCACCTCCCCACCCCGTAAATATTCTCCAGTGTCAGAAAGGACAGCATGATCAAGGCTTAGAAAGTATCTCTAGGACACCTGTGTTTTTATGCACACTAGAAAAGTATTAAAATACATTTTCTGAGTTATAATTTTCAATGTTCTTATACCAGCATCTCCACAAACACAAACAATAAGGCTTGTCTCTCCCCAGGGAAAATTGTTTTGTCAGCACATCTTGGCTGGAGTCCACTGGAGTCACTGCAGCTGAAAATCCAAGGGAGGTACCAACGTCTGTCTCAGCCTGAGTCACACATCCTAATCCACTGCAACAGCGGAACGGGAGGTGTGGCCTAGCTCTAGATTACTACTGCTTTTTTTGTGTGGTTGTCATTATCCAAGGCCCTACTCAGAGGATGACCTAACCTCCATTGCAATTAGGTTAGGAATGCTGTTCCAATTATCATGCTGATTTCTCTTTGACGACCTGCTCACTCAGTGATTCAAACTGTCTCTGCTAACATGAGGACACTCTGCCTTGCACGACATCAATAAATCTTTCATCAGTACATTTCAGATTCCTTGCGGTTACAAGCAAAGTTGTTTGAACTCATGTTGTGCTGTTTGATGTATCTTTTAAGGATGCTCACAGCAGAGAGAGGCCAGAACTGGGACAGGCTCCTGAAAGATGCAGATACAAACGCTAGTTTTGTACTATCTGCTGAATCTTTGAGGACATTGATTAAGGCTGGAAGCAGAATATCAGTTTTAACATTCCTCCAAAGCATTCATATCCAACCTCCAGCTTTCCAGCATGGTCTATCTGATCATCTGGGCTAAGTCAAAAACAGAGATATAAGATATGAACATGCCCAGAACTTGATGTCAGCTATATATAAAAAAAATTAATCTACAAGTGGCAATTGTCTAGCATTTTATTTGATAGATATCTTCCTGTGATACTAGAAATGTCTTTTATTAGCTGATAACCATTTTAAATTTTATCTTTAAATGTGAATGTAAAATGGTCTAAAATTAGTGATAGAATAGGTCTTCATGAATTAGCAGGAGACTGACCACTGAGGAGAATCAAATTTGCTAAGCATGATTAGGCACTAACTTCATATCCGAGTGCTGAGAAAAGCAGTGCAATCCCTCCCTGCTCAGGACTCCTTATCCACAAAAACAGGTAAAGAAACCACCCTCCCCCAACCGATGCCTAGAAAAAAGCTGTGCTGCAAATAGTTCTGATGCCTTCACAGGCAAGGGGAAAAGTCCATTGCATGAGACAGCTGGAAATGTTTGTTTTCCTGTATTTAGTCAAAATTTACTGAGGAAACATTCAGAAAGAGAGCACAAATCATAATGTCATTTTGATCTAGATGGAGGCTTTCTGCAACACCAGTCTCTCATCACAAGCACCAATGATCCACTCCTTTATCCATTTGATTCATATTCAAGGTCATTTTAGCAACCACCCAAATTGAGAGTCTGAAGTTCTGATTAGATGGGTCTTTTATGATGTGCTTACATCTCTCTGCTTCAGAATGGGTGTGCGACATACTTATCCTGGATAATTGTCCTGCTTTTCTTCTTTTTATAAAGTCTTTGTTCAGACATCAATCTCTGATTTCTTTTCTATGCTGTACACCTCACAGTATCTAGATAAAACCAAAATCATCTTTTATCTGTCAGCAAGTACCCATTGTTGAGAGATGAAGAGCTAGCTCGATTTTTTGGGAGCAAAATGCAGCTCAGTGGTGACTGGAGTGTCTGAGAGGGGAACAGCAATGTTATCACTACTTATTATTGTTATTTTTTCTTTTATCTCTATATTATATGTATAATTATGTATTTATTATTGTCTCTATGTAATAAGTATACTTATTATTATGATTTTTAACATTACACGTTAAGCTCAACTTCAGACGCAGACAGAAACTCCCTTACAAAAGGACGGAAATACCCTTGTTTAACTAAAAAATAACCGAGTCTCAATGGGTATCTGGGATAAGGCTATCCCATAAAACCAGCCTTAGAAGGGTGACCTGGGACCACAGGGAACAAAGCACCTTGCAAAGCCCTCAGAGGCCCTGTCCACTGAATTGCTACCTCAGGGGAGCCCTGAAGAACTCATGTAACTTCTCTCATCCTCCCATCTACCAGCAGGACAAAACCATTGGAAGAGTGAGACCAGGCAAAAAGCAGAAGTACTTTTGACCTTGAACCTTGGTCTTTAAGAGCATTGCCCATTTCAAGCAGAAATTTTGCCAGAGGCTTAAGTATGAATTGCTCTTGACAGAAGTCAAGTCTCTGCTTAACTAATATCATTAATATATCCCTAGTCACTGCTGTGTGTAGCTGCTTGAAAAGTTCTGAATTCTCAGGAAAGCTAATGGGAATAAGAGTAGAGAAATACAACCAGATTTACACAACCAAAATAATTTAAAATTTTATGGGTTTTGAATTTTTGTGCAAATGACAGAGACCAAGGAAGGCAGAGGGAAGGTTGACTGAACTTTGCTGTTGAAATTTTACTTTTTCAACTGATGACCAAATATATTTGAAGGAGCGAATGAGATCCACATACCATCACAAGTAACATAATGGTCTTCTATTGTTTATTAAAGCACATGCTGAAGTTGCAGCATTTTGCCTCCTATCTTCAGAAAGCTGCTGACCCCCTTGGAAAACATTTCACCATCCTTTGGGCTCACTCAGGCTACAGAAGGGAAATGAACCAGTGCCCTAACACACCCTTAGTGGAAAGAGGAATTCTCCACGGACTATTGAAAGCGGGGGCAACCCTGGCACTGTTAGAGGTGTGCGCAGGCACCATTTTGTGAGGGCTGTGAATGACAGAGCTTACTGTCCACAGTGTTGCTTGTTTGGTATTTTGATCATTGGCTGTTGCCTTTCACTTGTTTGTAAGGCATTTGTTTTACTTTCATTCACAGCCTTGGAGGGACTCTACGCAGGCTGGCCAGATGCCCCATTAACGATTAGTTAAGTGCTCTGACTGAGGCCAGCTATCAATCCTGTCCCTAAACCAAAGGCACCTTTTCCACAGTAGATGTGCTTTGCTCATGGAACCATTAGCATTTCCCCTCAAGAAGTGCTCTCCTTGTCACCACCAGCAGCTTGCTCACCACCTGGGAAGAGGCTATGAAAAAACAACGGTAACCAGCAGCCTGCAGCAGCAGGAGTGCGAAGAGAAATGGGTTTGGCTGTGGTAACAGAGGTGAAGGTCCCAATTCATCCACCAGCAGCTGTACTGGAGCTGCCTGCAGCAGTTCACAGGCCGAAACGGGGAGCAGGGAGGTGCAAAACTGCCTTTCACTCTACAACGGGAACAGCTCTCGGGGAAGGAGCTGGCTATTTAGCTGGATGACTAGTTGTAGAGCCAGGCATATGCGAGACCTTTTCCCAGACACACAAAACACCTCTGGGGTTTTTCTACTCCAAGGAACGTGGCATGTCTCTTGGAAGCGATACTCGCTCGTGTTGGTTAATCTTGCTCAATAGCTTGTTTACGCCTTCACCATATGCTCACTGTCTGTTTGCAGAAGCTCTGTGGCTCTTTGTTTTCTCCAGCACCCTTTCTCTTTTCCAAAGTCTGTTTATTATCTTTTAAATTTTGAAATTTAGTCTCTTGCACCTGAGACACTCCTCTCCTCTTCTTCTCCAGGATTGTTCAGGCCCTTGCAAGCTCTTCAGAATATCGTTTCTGTCTCCAAACCTGCAGCTTTGCTTACTGAGACTCACCTGTCCACCTGCACATTTGTACCATCACCAGCTTCAATCTGAACACCCCCACTAGCTCTCATACAGACTAAAGTGACACCTGCATTACATTTTTTTTTGTGTCTTCCTCTACTCTGTTATGTTTCTTACCCTTATTCCATCCTTTCCTCTCTCTTTACTTTGACTGTCTATGATTAACCTACTGAATTCCTTCTTTCCGTATCTGCCAGCTTCCACTCCTCTCTGTTCATCAGAAGTTAGTTTATTCTCCCTCACTTTGGCTTCTCATTTTGGCTGGTGATTAGCACCCTCCGCTGTGCTATAATCTCTCCTCCACTTTTGCTCCGGGTCTCTTGAATGTTCACCGTCTTTCAGCAGCAACATAAAAGTTTTGTCTCCTTAATGTCTACGCATCCATGGCATGCTTTGCTTTCCCATTTAGTTCACATTAGACCAAACCATTTTGGGGTTTGATGTTTTTATATGACATATTTCCTGAAAGTCGTTTGCCCTCAAAGTTTTCAACTTGACTACAAGCCTTTCTTCTTGTAGTAATTATAACGGAGACAAATGCATGCTTTCTATTCCTCCTGCCAAAAAATAACTGCAGCTGCCTCATTTTTCTACCAACGACCACAGCAAGACTTTACCAAGATTAGGCTGTACTTCTGCTCTAAGCTATCCACTTGCATCCCCTGACATTGTTGCCTGGAATGCTATACATTGATGCAGCCAGCAAGAGTTCCCAGTAAATATTGAGGGAGCTGTCAAAAACCCGTCTTTTCTACATGTACAACTCTGTGCTGTGGAGGAGGTGACATGTTTCAGTTTTCTGCGGGGAAGTGACAGAGGAGCAGCAGGATTCTGGTCAGCAGCTGGGGGACATGCCACTAAGGCAAGGAGCGAATCTTTTAATGAGATTAGTGCACGGACGAGAAAAAAGTCAAGCAAGTGCTAGAATTACAGAGAAATCCCTGTACCAGGAAAAACATTCACCAGGATGTTGCTGAGAACAACAAAAAAGTACAAGAGAGCAGCATTTTGCAGGTGAACAGGCTAGATTTAGACCAGCACAAAGCACAATCAATCAATTTTTGTGCTACCAGCAGTGCCGGAAAAGTGCAGAGCGTAACTGAACTTGGTTTGCTTGTTTTATAGACTTTTAACAGGCTTTTCAGAGCATCTGGCAGAAAGGAATATGGCAAATTTTAACACTATTCATCATTCTTAAAGAACTGATCAAGCTCATAGCAAGCTGATGGGTGGGCCATGAGACTGAGGGATAACGCATTGCAGGCAACCGTTTTGCCTCATTATCTTTTAAATACGTACTAAGTATCTGGAATGTAGAAACATCGCAACTGTAGAAATACTAAATGCCTGAGGCCGTAAGGAAGCTAGTTCCAAGAACAGAACCAGGTTATGATTCTTATGGATCCACTAAATGCAGTGGAGGTGGTGGGATGTCATGAGAGATGAAGATTAACTCTCTCTGAATGTTACCAGTATTGAGTGTGGGATGCACAGTCAATAACTTCGTTTTACACCAGCAGAGAATAGGAGCCATTACATGTATCCTTTCTATAGCAAAGCATAGGAAGTGGGAAATTCAGCCTACCAGGATGATATTGAGAAGAAAGATAAGACTTTTTTGAAGACAAAATAAAAGCATAATGGCAGCATCTCTACAGTTTCTATTGCACAAACACACTCATTTATGCTATGTAAAGCCAATATAAATAGTCTGCCAGCTGCTACAGCTAATAGAAATGAGTGGAAAAATCTGACCTAATGTTACTTTATACCTACATTGCACTCTGTTTGCATTGCTGTAAATGACAACACAAGATACCAAGCAAGTGGAAAATAGAGAAGAGTATTTTAGGTTGGAATATAAAGCTGTGATACATGCTGTCCCAGTGCTGTTCCTTTCATTTTTGTGGGAGTTCTGCTTGCTCCAGTGGGGATGAAGTTAGCCCATTTCAAAATCCTGCTGTTGCTTTTTGCTAAACAATAGGAAAATTTCCCACAATGCAAAGCTTTCAGTACATGAATAAATCTGCATCCTTCACCTTATCTTCAAATCTAGTATGCATCCACTGAAAAGATTTTTATTACCTCTATTCAGATAAAATGCCAGCTCCCATTGAGAAGTCCTATTTTGCAACTTAAATGCCCATTAACATGCACCTCATTCATGAAAAGGGGAAGTGTAGAATGTGACAAAATACTTTCAGAGGAGCATGGGGAGTATTTCTGGACAATTAATATTTTTTTACCTGCTGGAGGTGATCATAACAAGGGCTAGTGACAAGAAGTTTAAAATCAGATTGGCTGAAGCTAGAAGTTAGCCATTAAGTGGAGGTCTACTAGCTTCTGGGAAAAGCAACTAATTCCTAGCAAGTTCATATTTTATGAACTTTTTCAAAACAAGACCAGCCCTATACTGGAAATTAATTTGGAATGAAATTTGTGTTTCCAGTTTCAGTATAACAGTAAGTGGGTGAAACTCTGCAACAGGAGTCACACAGAATCTAACTCACAGATTCACAAGAGTAAGATCAAAAGAGATCTGTTTTATTATTGAAATATCTCAGGCCACCCAATTATACAACCCTGAGTCCAAAAACTTGTATTTGACTAAAGCATTCTTTGTCTTAGATTAAAGCTTGTCTCCTAAAAAAGCTTTCAGACTTTACTGTAAAATCTGAAGAGACTTTGTCTCTATCCTTTTCCTTGTACTTTGTTCCGGTGGTTAATCACCATTACCATGTATTCTGAAAAGCTTCTTTTGAGTCTTAATTCAGCTTCAGCCTTTTCTTCTTGTGACGCATCTCTCCTCCAGGCATAAGGGGTTCTTAATACTTCCCATTTTTTTCTCTTGGTGAATGCAGTTTATAAAAAGTACAGCCAAATTTCCACCTATCCCCCCCCCACGCACACACATACAAGCAGAAATAGCTTTTAATCAGCTGCAACTTGTATCCATCTTGCCTGAATTCTTGCAGCACCCAAATCTGGAGGTTTTCTGGTCTTTTTAGGAAAAAAAAATCACCACAGATTTACAAATAGAGCTGCTGGTGCACTCATCACAGCCTTCAGTGTGTGTTACCATTAATATCCTTGTCTAAATAAAATACGCTTTGCCGCCTTCTCTCAATTTTTCTTCAAACCTCCCAACTTTGGTTGTTGCTTAACCTTTGTCTATGGTGATGAAGGGGCCTCTCTGTTATCAAACTTTCCTTCCTCTTGCAAATGCTTCTGTTCATCCCACTTACAAAGGAGAATGTTGGATTTCATTCCCCAATTCTTCCACTACATAATGATTTTCTATCATACAATCATTAAGTCCCTAAAATTTAGCAAATAACTTCTTTAATTGTGGGCAATTATGTTCCTGTCTTTTCAGTGTTTATAGCCCTTCCAGCAGTGTAGCTGGAAGCCATATGAGGTTAGCTAAGCAGACTAGTAAATGTAGCTGCTATTTCACCTACTAGTAGCTACCAATTCATCATATTTGTCTTTTTTTTAATATCAGTCCAACATTAGCACTGTCTTTGCCTTCTGCAGTTTCCCTAGCCAGCTAAAGTTAATTACACACTAAGATCAGGTGGACAGATGCTCCTCTGTTATCTTCTTTTTATTTTTTTATTTTTTTTAAAAACCCTCTTAGACTCTTATCAGACAGAAAATATTCTCTACAAGAAATTGCCTAACATCCTCATTTTATTCATGGATTGGAAAGTTCTTCATCTTTGTGTGATAAGTTCATCACCTGCATCTTTCCAGCTACAGGACAAAAGTAGTCTTTGAAAAAATTCTGCTTTCTCTGCACCAAAAAGTGTTTCATTATCTCTCTCTACCAATGAGAGGAATATCTTTTGCAGGGATTTTAGTTCCTAATATAACTGAAAGAGAAGTCTGTATGACTTACAAGCATGGATTTTTCTCTGATATTTGCAGTCTCCTGTTATTTTTTTCTGCACATCACAGTTTCCCAGAGTTATTGATTGCCATCTGTTTCCCTTTTTCAACGTTAACTATAAATTGCTTTGAAAAAAATTAACCACCTCCCTTGCACATTAAGCTGGAATCAGGTTTTAGCTAGAGTCATTGTTTTTCCTGATTTGTCGATTCCTAAAATTGAAAAAAGCTCTCAATTTTCCTTCTCATTCCTCTTTCTATTCCTTCTCCTTCAAATGGTTCAGCTAATGATTTTCCTTTCGCTCAGCGAAGCTGTGCTTTCTTGTGCAGCGCTCTCTATCTGTGTGCTTTTTTGCAAATGCAATTGTTGTTTCTACCTTTTGTTTGGTCATGTGGGTGTAAAGGGGTCATAAGTACTAGTCTCTAGTGAACTACCAGCTTCCAGTCCAACAAGTAATCCACCTTTATCCATATCAGTGAAACCCAGAATAAAATGATTTTGTTTCTTGGAATAGTTCTGGTATTAGAAAATGGTTCTGGCTCTTTTTTTCAAAGGATGTCATGGCAGCGGGGTGAGACGGTTCACCTGTGCAACTCCAAGGTGAAGCCACAATATTTCTTTCTACCCAAACACAAAATTTTGCCCATCTGCTGAGTAGTTCCCCCAGACTAGACTTACACTGGGGCAAGCCTGTGATCTGCTAGTATCTGATTTTGAGTATGTGGACAGAAAGCAACTGGGAAGCATTCGGTTGTGTCTTCAGGCTGTAGGAACAGGTGATCACCATTTTTTTCTGTAAAAAAAATGTTGAAAAAATAATATGGGAACATCAAAAGATACATGCTGGCTGTACTCTGCTTAATGACACACAGAGCTGTTTGGCATTAATCTTTCACTGTCATTTCCAATCGACAGCCTAAAACCAAGCTGCACCTTATTATCTGTTCAGTTTTCTTTATTTAAATTGATTTTCTGTTACCACTTTCATTATGATTCACTTTGATCAAATCTCCATATAATCAAACTCCTTAAGTGAGAATTACACAGGCTTTTGGGTTTGTTTTTTTCTTTTTTACTAAAATCTGTATTTGTTGTTTTTCTAACATCTTTCTTAAAAAAAAAAAAAAAAAAAAGGAAGAACATTATGTTTACTAAATTCTAAAAACATCAGTTGATCTCCACATAGTGATGTCACCAATTTGCCCAGGGATGAAATCTTAGTTCCATTAAGGATTACTAGTTTCTTGAATACATTCATTATTCAAAACCACTTGCTAGTTATTTTCTGAAATAATTCCACCTCTGGAGCTTGTGGGTTGTGTGTGTCTTCTTTATTCACTTAATGTTAAACTGTCCTTCCTGCCTTTGATATCACAAAACTTCCAGTGATTTGAGCAGAGATTAATTCTCTCTTCTGAATACCTACTCTCAGACTAGCATCTCTGCAGCTTTCAACACTTAATGTGGGCTGTGAGTTAAACTGAGCCATCCCATTTTAGGATTTATGCTGGTTAACAAGAGATTAATTTTGTTTCATTGATCACTCAGCTCTTCAGTGAAACCAGAAAACCTCTACCACCATCACTCACACTTTGAGAATTTATTTTTCAAGATGCTTCCTTTCTAATCATAGGTTCTATTCTCAAATAGACAATATAGTTGTATTACTTCAGAAGCTTCAGTAGCTGAGAATTTCAGTAGCTCCATTTCTGACCTTTATATCAAAATTATCTATATCATGTAGCCATATTTTTCAAATTATTTCCCTTGAATCATAAAGGAAATGTCAGTATTTCTCTGTTTACCTAGTGGGGCATATTCTGTTCTGATTTATAAAAGGACCAGTAAAGTAACTTTGTTACTCAGTAGCTACACTCAGCATTGAAGCCAGCATAAAAGAGAGCAGGATTGAGATACGTTAATTTCTTTGGAAAAAGAGTTTTGCACTTTGCAGTTCCTTGGTGTCCCACACTTACCATTTTCCTGAAATTGGTTATTTCTGATTTTAGAAAAAACTAAAAAATTAAAAAAAAAAACCAACCCCAAACACAAAACAGTAAGACTTCTTAAATTAAAAATAAAAAGAGAATAAACATGGCATTTCTGTGTCCTGTATTGTGGTTGAAATTTAAATGAACAGACAGATGTTCACAAAACGTCAAACCTAGCTGCAGTCATTTTCTTCCTAGATTACAAAAAGAGTCAGAAGATGAATTTGTTTCTTGATTAATGTTCCTGGAATCACACCAGTGTAAAATTTGCACTCCTATCTCATTTGAAAATAAAAACTTCATAAATTTATGCTGAATACACACTGACTAAGCATGAATTATAAAAGCTAAAATAGTCTAAGCTTGCCACTTGAATTTCTTGAGTTTCTGAGGGTACCATACAGGGTCTGCTGCACAAACCTGGAGCAGCCTGAGGATGCTGTCATGTCTACGTGCTGCGATTAACCTTTAGTTTTCTGTGGCACAACAGGAAACGTGGGTAGAGAGGAGCAAATTATCCTCTGTGGGTTATGGCACAGTTAAACTTCGAGCTGCACAAACCTGCCTTACCCAGACAAGGCTGTATTTAATGGCAAGTAGTCCTATAAATCCAATGTGAAGGGACACATATGTATTTCAACACAGCTTTGGCTCAGATTTGATCTCTTTTGTTAGCAAGGCTCTACATGTTATCAAGACTGGAGCCGAGCAAATAATGCCTTTTCAGATCACTGGCGAAAATAAGACAGACAAGAAGTGCGGCCTCTACACCCAAAACATTTGGGTGCTTGTTTATTTGTATCTTGAGCAGGCAAGAGGATGATCCGGTTTTTTTTGCTTTAATTTTCTGCAAACTGAAAAAGATCAGGATGGATGGAAACTAGGTCTTACCAACTATTTAGTTTGAAATCTCCCACTATGAAACATTCCCTTTTTACACTAAAAATTGAAATGATTTGGGGATTTTATTCAAGCAAAAGCTAAGGCTATTGTCACTCAGTGATCNGGGGCGCGGGGAAAGACTTTTTGTTTCTTTTACTTTAAAAATGTAAAAAGGAATCGTTCTGGGAGGTGGAAAGATGTTTTAAACAAATCACTCATGAAAATTGGTGTGGAATTCTACACAAAAAAAAGAAGCAGTGTTGCTGAATTGATGTTTTCCTCCAAAAATGAGGGGAAAGGGTTGCTTGGCAAGACTTGCTCAGCTGTAGCCAGAGGCTCTGGAGGGCACATGCAGACCTCTAGTGGATACATACTGCAGAGCCCTGAGGTCCGGAGAGCCAAAACCGTGACACCTCATGCACCCTGTCTCCATTGCGTCGCCAGAGGTGGTTGCCCCCAGCCACCACACACCCTCACTGCCATCAGGCTGAAAGCCAGCCCAAGGCACGTTCAAGAGGTCTGTCCATACATAGAAAATGAGCCGTGTGCCTGGAGATTGCCCTGTCTCCCCTTCCCCGAGGCTCGTTTATTCCAGTCCTTCCAATTCATGGACGCATCATGAGCACCCGCGTGAAATCCCTTAATAAACCTCCCATAATTCAGAGGCTTATCATGGCCTTTCAGAAGCTTTTGAAGTTCTCCCATTACTGATTTTCATATCAAGAGCCCAAATGAAGCTGCTCTTGTACAGATTTGACCGAAATCAGGTTGTTTAAAGGAAAGAGAAGCTTATAAGGAAATAATCAAGCAAGAAGCAAAGTCAAATTTAGCTGAAGAGTGAAGATATATAAGTCCTGCCATAGCCTTTGGGAATCATTTAGACAAATTCAACAAGTTTGGAATAAATATGAGCTAGGACCCTCTAAAAAAAAAGCTGTAGCAATTTTTTTTTTTCACCCTGCCCCATGTTAGTTTCTGAAACATGAATTCAAAGCCAAATTGAGAGGGAAGAAGAGAATTTTTCACAAAAGACTTCATCAATCAAAACTGAGTTGGAAGACCTTCCTCTCTTTATTCGCTTTCGTCTCAAAGCCTTATGAACATTTAGTCCTAGCAAAACTTTTCATAACCTTGAACTTATTCTGTAAGAAGTAGAAACCTAGTAAAATATCCCAAATAAATTAAATGCAACCAATTCTTTGACATGCAAAATGGATTTAAGTTTTGCCCTACTGTGGTCTTATGTTTCATTATTATTAGAAATGTCAGCAGTATTTTGCCTGCTGGGAGCCTACTTTTTCCTCTTTTTCAATCTTACTCAAAGTCTGTCACTGTGTATTTTACTGTTTGCAGCAGCAGAGGCTGGCAGGGAGGTGGGGGATGAGGTCTTTTCAACAAATGGGTGCTTTTGGCTGGATGATTCTGTAGGGGTGGGAGTCACAGGGGAGCTTGCGGTGAGATGAGCACCTGTCACATCCAATGAGCTGGTTTGAACGAAGTCTTCCAGTATAACAAATCTATAAATACAAATAAGTGAAAATGGATAGAATGCAGCATAGTTCCTTCTAAACCCATATCCTGATCATTTGCCAAGGCTCAAATCCTGATTCCTTTGAAGTTTGCTGGAGTCTCGCTATTGACATTAGCAATAGACAGAGGGACAGCTTTTGTCTGATGGTGGGGATCCCGACAGATGTGACCACGGTACAGAAGTGGTGGGTGACTCTTACTTTTGGAAAGGAAAAGAAGATTCATTTGATATTTTTCTAGAAGTCATGGACATTTTCTTGGCTCTCAAAGAGGCATTTCTTTCCTTACTTTATTTTTCCTAAATTAAAGACTCAGTAAGAAAGTAATGCCTTAATACAAAGAAAGAAGATGTCTTTATGCAACCTGTGACTGAAGAAGAAGAAACATTTACTTTGCTTTCTTAATGTTAACAAACTGCCTCATTTGACACACACAGACTAGCTTTGCATGCTTTGTAACAATTCGCATGGAATTGTCACGGTTCCCTGTGTCTACAAAAATCCCTCCTGTGTTTCAGGATCTTGTATTCCAAAATTAAGAAGTTAAGGGACATACAGTATTTGATGCTTGTTTAAAATTCATTGATTTTTATACATGTTATCACCTCACAGTCATTTACTAGAAAGCAAACACAAATAAATATAAACAAAACAGAATACCGCTTTTTATATTCTAACAAATATTTGCTGTGAAAACAGTTGAACTGTTTACACACCTTTACAGTCAAACATCACCAGCTTGGATCTGCTATTCCACAATCCAAGCAGTATCTATCCTAAATGAAAATGACCTTCAGTGGAATCACAGAGCTAAACGTCCTGATTAAGCCACTTGCTCTATCAGTTACAATCCTAAACTATGAAATGCAAATTCTCGTACCAGTAACATGTTTCCTCTTATCCCTGTGAGTTATTGTACTGTAGGCAATGTTCATTCTAACATAATAAATCTCCACTGCGTTGGAATTTAATGTACTCCATTACCTCGACGTACTTTAGGTATAAATATCCCAGAGTCCTTGTGCTACAACCTGCTGAAAGCACAGTGTTGGTGTTACACAGCTATGATACTAAATAAGGTTTTAATACAGAAATAACACCCCAAATTAGCTGTAGTGTGAACATTATAAAATATGAAGGACTGACTTCACCAGTAACAGCTCTTCATTGGCTAAATATATTTAACTTGTTGTTTTCTGAACAAGATGCCTCATTCAGCAGCTGTCATGATTTTTAGGAGTGTTAGGATTAGCGGAGGGAAGGAGCATGTTTTGGGCTATGACTCAGAAGGGCTTGTATCTGTTCCTAGCCACTCCAGTGTTCTGGCAGTCTCACCAGGTTGGTAAGAGCTGTCTCCTTGGCAGTCTCAAAGCCCGTGACGTAACGTTTACTTAAGTTCTTCCATGGTGGTTGAGAAACAGCCTCTTCTGTACTCAGTGACAGAAGCATCCCAGCTGGCCACCTTTTGCCTCACCAGCCCAAAAGATCAGATTCCTTCTTAGAACTAGCCAGCTGGATTGAACTTTGGTCCAAGTTTAGGTCAAGGCCTGAATTCTACTTTAGACCCGAAAGTGGATCTATTAGCCATTCTGCCACCATTCACCTGTGAATGCTACACTGGTAGGATTAATAGAAGGAGTCTTAAATCAGGTGGAATTCGTTTCAATTGCTCTATGGCTGGAAAAATTCTGAGACCAGAATTATTTGGATCTTCTAAGATTCTATGCAGACGGAATCAAGCATGTCAATGGAGATAGTGAACCGTATCAGTGTGGCCCAGCAAACAGCATGATTCTATAATTCCCTCAAATTCAGGAGCAGAACTACTTTTTTACATTCCTGAGGCAACTCACACAGACAGCATAGAGGAGATCAGAGGCCACCAGTTACTGATGTGAGCCTTGGGCCAAAGGACATTGCCACCACTGTGACATCTACTCGGTCAAACAAAAAGAAACAAAATACTGAGACCATGAAACTCATTTCACAGCAGTCGCTAAACACGTCTTAGGGGGATGGGAAAATCATTTTGCTGGAGCTGAAAGTGGGAGTCGTTACATTTCCACTCAAATAAAGGAGATTTTTAAAATTACACTTTAGTTTCACGGTTGAATTTTCCTGCATAACAAGTACCACTGGGATTCCCCTGCATTGACATTGAAAGATGCCCCATTCATTCATAGTCAAAACAGGATGATTCAACTTTGTACTGTTTGAATGTCAGAACTCCCTGTGCAGATGCAACTCATTTTAGCAAAAGAGCCTTTTTGTCAGTAGAGCTTATGTCACTCAGGGAAGTGGGTTTACTACCAGGAAAAGAATTATTTTGGGTACACAAGTTGTATGTCCGTTACCAGAACTTCGACACTATAAATAACCCAACCAGACCTTTGTAGTGAAGAGTGGTCCTCAGTGAGCCATTCATTGAGAGAGACACTTTGGAGATAAATAAGCTTACAAACCAGATTAGTGACCACCAACACATGGGTCTGTAGATCTGTCTGTTTTCCATATCCATCCATTATCTACATTAATTATATTATCCCTGATCTTGCAACTGAATATCAGAGGCTGAAAACACTCCACAACAATTAAGTTTTATTTTCCCCTTTATTTGCCCATCTATAAAGAGGATATATTCCTTCGTGTCGTAAGAAAATAGAGGCTACGCTTAGAATAGGATGTGAGTTTATGTAGTCGTGGGTTGAATGAGGCATGATTTGGGGAGAAATCTGTCTTGTGAAGGGCTGTTGTGAGTCAGTCTCTGGAATTTCCCGCATCTAAGAAATGTCTTTGGATGAGATACAGTTTGGTCACACATGCTTGGCATAATAGAGTGTGTTGTTCTGCCTCACACAGGCTTGCATATAAACCCACGCTTACACACATTCCACCCTTCAGTTTACCAAAATTTAAATGTGAGACACAACATTATCTATTTAAAAGCTGAGAAACAAGGGGGATAAAAACTCCATTCAGGACATGAACTTAAATTGACACGGGGTCTTTTCTGCTAAGGAAAACAGCTTTTCTGGTAAACTGGAGTTGATGATTCAGCAATTGCCAGGGAAATGGCCTTTCAGCAGTGAAAACTGTGTGATGCGAAGGTAATTTTGAGCAGGGCTCGTGGGCAGCACTGGCTGGTAATGCTCCCGTTTTCTGTGTGTCTGTGAAATGGTCCAACGAGCACACTCAGCCTTCCTTAACCCAGAGGATGGTTTCTGGTCTACAAGCTATCCCCACGCACTTGGGTGAGAGGGGAACCCTTTTCTGCCCTATCTTTCAGGCCAAAGTCTCCTTTTTGGCAAGTTGCCTCCAGCTGAAGATGAATTCCTCTCCAGGCATCTCCCCTGAGGAATTCACAATTCCCTGCAGCTCATTTTCCTCCTGGCTGTATCCTGATTTGTCTGCAAACCAGACAAATTGGAGCTGTATAAACCCTATCACATATCTGTTTTCTATTAGATTAGTGGTAGGCAGCCTTTGGCAAATGGAAGGAAACCTCAGACTCCTTCCTTTAGAACTCCAGAAATTTGGCAATGTGCCTCACACCCTAAAATGACATGAGTAAGATCCATTACAAGGGAGAAACACTGAAAGAAGAAGAAATAAACTCCCTCCACCCTGCTGTTAATCAAGAGCAGATAAAATTTCCAGGTTTGGCACTGACAGGTCTTTGGATATCTCCGTGACAGAGGCAGTTTCAGTTCTCTAGTTCTCATGAAAATCCTTATACCTATTCAGTTCAAGAAAACAAAGTCTTTAAAATCCATGCTTTAAAACTCTACATGTCTCATCTTTGACAGAATATGTATGCGAATGTGTCTTGGAAAGGAAATGCAGGAATCTGTGTAAGATTAGACTGAATACTAAAGAGAAACATGATCCCTGGCAAGAGGAGGGAGGAATATCTCATGAACTGGTTCATCAAGTGCATGAACTTTTCTTTCCCTGGGAGACTTTCAGCAACTTGCTCGTGTTGCTATTCAGCTGCTTTACAGACAATGAAATAAAAAGCCAAGAGACCCTGTCTATCCAGATTACAACATTGCGTGATAACATGATGTCTGGGTACTGTTGAGGTCTGGGTCCTTGCAATCACGAATTGAAAATGAAGCCAGAAATGCCCCCTTGCACATTTGTAAGACAGAGTCTTATTGTCTACCTGAATTCAGACTACTTGCACTGTATGTTTATATTCCCGATTCATTTTAGCAGGAAGCATTTCCTCTCAGTGCCTTAATCTGTTACAGACCACTGCTATGGGCTACTGATCACTAACTGCTTTCTGTTCCAACAGCCAGTTAAGAGAGAGACTAATTATTGTAAGTCTCTGCTTTGAAAGGCGTTAGCTTTCCTCTTCTCTTGAAGATCCTTCAGAAAGAGGTGATGGTAACTGATCCCTTAAGCAATGGGTTCATTATTCTTGCCACTTTTTATCTTGAAAGTACTTCCTTTGTTTTCACCAGGTGCAGCCATTTTCACATTCTTAAGTTGTTCATACAAATTTCATCTGCGGGCTTGCAAGCCCTCAGGAAGCTAGAAGGGTTGTGCACTTCTCACTGGAGTCCTTATCTACCCTGCAGATCCTCTATCATGGCCAGTGTAGCACTGGATAGCAAAACGCTATGTGTGTCTGTATGCAGGCTCGCCTGTCAATTGTGTTACATGCTTCAGGAGTCAGAAGGAAATATAGAGAGGGACTTTTTACAAGGGCACGTAGTGGTAGGATGAGAAGTAATGGCTTCCAGCTGGAAGAAGGGAGGTTTAGGTTAGATCTCAGGAAAAAAATTTTCACCATGAGGGTAGTGACACACTGGAACAGGTTGTCCAGGGAAGCTGTGGATGCCCCATCCCTAGAAATGTCCAAGGCCAGGCTGGATGGGGCTTTGAGCAACCTGGTCTATAGGGAGGTGTCCTTGCCCATGGCAGGGGGGTTGGAACTGGGTGATCTTTAAGGTCCCTTCCAACCGAAACCATTCTATGATTCTATGATCTTTTCTCTTGTCAGCTGACACCAGTTGTCATGGCAGTTCACTGGCAGATTGTAAAAGTGAATCCTCTTTGTGAGGATGGCATAGACCCTTATTTTCCAAAAGATTCAGCAACAGGTATACAGCCACTTTACAGCCTGGCAGGCTGACGCCTTGCATTTTGCAGAGCACCCTGCACAGCCCTTTGGGCCCACGGGCAGCCTGTGCCTCCATGCCTGATGAGTGCGAAGACAAATTCAGCGAAATCCTGGTTCTACTTTCTCGTGACTGAACTTGGATTGCTGAGCATAATGCGCTGCACCGCAGCAGTTTAGTAGTTGCTGCCTCACTGCATACAGATTGCACTCCCCGCCAGATGTTCGTTATATTGCCTTGATAGACAATATATCAGGTAAGGTTCATTTATGACGGATTTACTGTGAACTTCATCAGCCCCAAATGCTACAGCTCTAACAAGGGAAATTAAGGTCCTGCTGCAATCTCATTCTCCCAGATCATTGTTAAAATGAAAGGGTGGACTGCTGCAATTCAGTAGTGATTTCGGTCTGAACTTAAACATTGGTACTTGTCAACATGGTAATGTTGGGAAAAAAAGGATGGGCATCGCTGTAAGAAAAATATGGATGGAAGGAGAGAAAAATAGCAGATATACAGGAGTAATTTGTCAGATGCAAAAATCAAAATGACTTTTTGAGGAATTTATGCCTGCTCAAACAAGAAGCTAGTAACAGACTGGAATGTAGCCCGGCATATAAATTCAATAACCAAATCAGACTCCATAGGGACCTCACAGAATATGTATTAACCTCTGTTGCACCAGACTTTGTACCGTCTTCATTCTACATGCAGGAATCACCCGTTTCTGGCTTTCTCCACAGAGCTTAGGCTCAGTGCATGGATACCCGACTGACTTTGAACCCAGTCTTGTGGCAGGTAGAGTGTCTCCAGGGGAGTACTGGGAACCCCTGAGCTTCTCTTGAAATGTCAAGCACCTTGGAACAAAGTCCTAGCCAGAGTGGAAAACATCATCCCTTTCACACACATCTGTGGGATCTAGTGGGAAAAATGGAATTACCCAGATTGAAAGGGGCCTAGAGCACAGAGGTGACTCCTCACTACCTGAGCTGGCTGTCTCTAACACATTAGCTGTGCTTGGCAATTTTATCATGTTGAAAAACAGCAAACAACCACTTTTAGAGTACAATTTGTTTGATTTATGTTATATGGCCACCTGAGGAGGAGATTAATCTTTTTGCAGAATTCTGGAAATCCCAATTTTCCTCCTTTCATTTAATGATGGTCTACCATCATTAGTTCAGAGAAGTTTGATGTTATGAATCCAACATATGTCTTCAGCAAAGGAACTATAACATTTCCTCATGCATGGACTCCTTTGTTATGTAGCACCAAAGAATATTTGAAAAGCAGTACCTGGCATATTGTAGAAATAACAGTCAAAACAACCCCTTCTCTTCCATTACGAAGTTATGAGTGTCAATATTTTTGAAGCAAGAAAAAAGAATTGAGTGGTAGCTATATTTTACATGGAAAGAACAGAAATAACTGTAGGCTACTACAGAACAGGTTATCCAATATAACTATATATAAACCATTAGGAATAATTACATATCTGTGTGTCAATACAAAGTTGCAACTTAAAGGATTGCCATGTAAAAAATAACCTTATTCCCTTGGAACAGTAGTAAAACTGTAAAGGTCACAAATCATATTCCTCAGTATCTCACACCAGTAGCTCCTTTTACTGAAAATCAGAGTTGGGTCAAACTCTTAAAATCTGCAGGAGGGTAGTTTTGGCATGGTGGAGGTTAACAGACAGACTGACTCCAGATAAACTTATTATCCACATAAATGTCCAATCTTATTCCTGAATCTTACTAAGCTCTTGGCCTTAAGAGCTTCCTGGATGATTTGGGTTGATTCTGTTATTATCAGAATCAATTTGCTCATTAGCAAAAGATCATCTCATTGAACTAAGTACATTAAGGGCCAGATTCTTGGCTGATTTGAATTAATCTTCCTTTAAGCCAGCGGGATTGCAATTTTACACCCCTACAAAGTGAATATAAACTGCTACTAAATCAGAATGTTTGCAATTTGCAGACTAATGGAAAACCAGGCCCAGTAGCTATGTAATTTCTTTCACATTATCTTCCCATAATTGGTGATCTAGCCTCAGTACAACCAGAACTGATCCAATGATTTGGAATTTGGCAGGACTGAAGGATTTGCTTTGTTACTGTTTGCAACAGTGTCAAAATTTATTTTCCCAAACATTTTACAATACATCAGCCATCTTTTCAAAGCCAGCTCGGATGGGGATCTGAGCAACCAAGACTAGTGGGAGTCATCCCTACCCATGGCAGGGGGGTTGGAACTAGATGATCTTTAAGGTCCCTTCCAACCCAACCCAATCTATGATTCTATGATTTTACATATATTTTCTAAGGGAGGGACAAGAGGAATTTGGAACTGTAAAAACATTTAATAACTCACAAGGGGGCAAATAAAACTTTTTTTTTTTGCTCAAGATTTTATAGAAGTAAGCAGGAACATTGAAATTGTGCAGTCTGATTTGCTGTTGGTGACGCTGGGATGGCAGTGACTCTTTTCATATTACTTGGGACAAATATCAATTGCTCTGCATATTACTCTGCAAACTGTAAAACTCCTGAGCCTGGAGACAGAGCGTGGCAGTATTTCCCCAACATGCATCTTCTCGAGGATTTTGGAACTCGAAGGAAATTTCTTAGGGAGAGGTTAGTTAAAAATTATCTGTGTTTGCAAAAATGAAAGAATTCTAGAGGATTATAAAATAAAAAAATAAATTAAAAAAAAAAAAACCTACCTGAAAATGACCAAAATGGTGAGTTCTCCCATTTCTAAATGTCAGTGTGAAGACAGTATAAGATTTGGAACATCTCTCATAAAAAGCATAGTTCATTGGAATATATTCATGTTCCTTGAAGCAGTTCAGGGGTGTGTCCCCTCTCCCCAGAGCTGGATGGGGCTTGGATCACAGAGTCCTCGATTCACTCACTTTTGCAGCCTGAGAGTTAGCTGAACCCAGACGAGCACATTTCCCATGTGTATCGTGAATATCAAGGAGTCTGAAATTTTCTCTTTGATTTATTTGTTCTGATGTCTGAAAACACTGAGTAAATGTGCGTACCTGTGAGTGTGCAAGGACTAGGTCAGGGTGTAAAAATGTGGACAGAAAACTGTGTAGCAATTATTAACCATTAAATAGCACATTTTTCTCACCAGGGAGCTTTCTCGACAATAAGCTATTTTTAAAGAATGTGGGTAAAAATGAAAGCTCCCATGGTGAACTTGATATGAAGTCAGTGGCTGTCCCATTGAACAACCCATACAATTGACATGAAGTGTAAAATTCTAAAGGATAGAAAAAAGTCTGAGAACAACAGAGATGCTCCTGCCTACAATGCCATCAGAGGCTGTATGTACACCACATACTCAATGTAATGACTAAAAATAAACAGCAGAGAAAGTCCTACTACTTGAAAGAAGTTCAAAAGAGATTAAATTAAGTTTTTAACCCTTTAAAATGGCATTATCCATCAGCCAAATGAAAGCTGAGAAAGGTCCACAAATGTCAACTGTATTAAGGAGACAATTATTTCAGACTTGCAGCCTTGAAATCAGTGGATTTATTGCTGTGTTGCAAATAAAGATGTCATAACGTGTAAATAGACTTCATGTCTCACTTGGAAAATATGCACAGTACTTTCAGAGCCAGTACAGATCCCTAAGGCGAGCCCTATGTACAGTGGAAGTCCTCATGTTTCTAAAATGGTGCCAGTATTGCTGACTCTTTAATCTAATAAAATAATGAAGCTTAACTGCTCCTAATTTAGTCACTACAGATTATAGCTACTTCTCATCATGTAGATGAATTTAGGGCTTAATCATGCAGTACAAATCCTCCTGATGGAAAAGTCAGGTGAACACCCTGAATTGTTCCATTTCTTTATGATGCCACATATAAAGACATAAGATCAAAACGCATCACTATCAATCTTAAACTAAAGGGATTTTTCTCAGGGACTTAGTCAGCTTTGGCTAGTTGTAAACATTGGCTTTGAGGTAAGTTGTTCTGAAAGGGGAATAAATCAGTTTATTCAAAGTGTGCATGTCTTTGTGTGTGTGTCCATGTCCATGTATGTCTGTGTTTATTCACACATACATACATATTAAAACTTATTTGGCTGTCATTAGAAGTTAGCCACTGTTTTTGTTCTTTGCTTTGTTTTTAGAGCTTTTGTTGTTGTTTGCTGTGTTCTTGAGGCTTCAACTGTTGCTGCCTGTGGTTTTGGATCAAACTTTATTTCTGTATGTATCAAAAGAAACGTCCTTACCCAACAGGTACTCTGAGACTGATTGATTGATTGGCTGCCTCATGAGTCTCCTGCACTGTGCAAGGGCAAAACATTAAATATATTCAAAATTTTCATTTTAGAATAGATGAGAAAGATGATTGTCTCACATAGAGCTTCAAATCCAACAATTAGAAACTATATGCCACAAATCCCCTTTCAGTTAACTGGAAGGGAAAATACAACACCCACACCACTAAACACCTTAAATACTGACTCTAAACTCTTGCACTACAGCTTTACTGGATAATAAAGTAAAAATTATTCTTTGTCTCCAGGCAGAAAAATCCTGTTGTGTTTCTTGGTGTGCAGGGCTATCTTCTCTACCTAACCTCCTAGTCTTGCAGTTAAAGGAGAAAGAAGGCATTTTGATTTGAGCATAGAAGGTCCTGTTTTGCCAGCAGAGATGAGGATGATAGTGCCTTGTGGAGGATGAAGGAAGCAAACGTCATAGTGCTTTAGGAAGATAAGAGCTCCCAGTACTACATTTTTATGGAGGATTTGGAGAAGAAGGGTAGAATGACTCAGTAGATTCCTGCGGACAATATTTCCCTAACTCTCTTCATTCCAATATTTAGGAGCCTAAACAAAGCCCTGGCAGGACGACATCTCTCTGCCCATAGTCATACAACGTAGATAAAGATCTGTCTGATGGGGTAGAAGGAGAGGCAGGGAAAAGTCCTACAGAGGTTTCCTTCTCTCTACTTAAAGCAAAGGGGACAGATTGCCATGCCATGTCCATCTGGGCCTCAAGGGAGACAGCAAAAAGAAATCCAAACTAGAGGATGGAAAATGAGGGGAAAAAAAGGTCTGGTTCTTTGAAGGAACACAGCCCCAAGACCCAATGAAATTGTCCCTATATTTGCACACGTACAAATAATTATTTCTTTTACCTCGTGTGTGTCTTCCTTCATAAGAAAAACACCTGGCTCTTCTTTGGTGCAAATAACTTCCGATGACAGAACTTGCATTTGTCCTCTTTCTCTGTAGGTATAATATCTAACTGGCTTATTCACAGGGGTTTCCATAAATTTTCATCAGTGAGTTGTCTTTTTCCACACTTAGCTTCTTTTGTTGGTTCTCTCTTTTTACTTTTCCCTTCCCCCTCCACTTTTTGTGTGCAGAGGCTTTCTTTGAAGTCTCAGTATTAAAAGGCCCTATGAGCATTTGCCTGCTTTCTTTGTACTTACGGAGTCAAAGCTCAGATCCCTCTCCTTTTTATTGGCATTGTCTGCACATCCTTAGAGAGTGGGATGTTTTATCTGCCTTTGTTATAGAATCTCAGTAGCGAATGAACTGAGTGAAACTGGAGAGGAATTGAATCACCTTGCACATGCATGTGTCCACACACACCTGCACGTCTAGACCTGCAGCAGTGTCATCCTCAGCAGCCCACTGGTGGTACAGCCAACATATCGTCAATCACAATAGCCCTCATCTTGTAATATCTGCATGATGCTCATCCTATGTAGCTAGAATACATGCACTAAGGTACGAAGCATGGAATTTTTGCAGTTATAGTGTTAATCTTTGCAGAGGGCTCAGAGCCGAGTCTGAAATGCCTTCATGCGCCCAGTAGACTTCATTGCAGCGAAGGCGTTCAATTCCTAGCACTTGCCACATTCCCACTTTCATGGCCTCATTCCCAAATGGTTCCCAGCCAAGTGTGAAAGTCAGACTCCCCCTTCTAATGTCTGTACTCTCTCCTCATACTCTCAGTTTTTGGTAAGTCTAGCCGTCATCTGATACTAGCCAGGGCTCTACTTTTGAACAGTATGACCAAAAGAAATGGTCCCTGGGACCAAGAAGGGAAGAAAAGAAACCTCCAGGGCTGAATCAGAGAGATGTGCCCTATGCAACATGCATAGATCACTTTCCAGCATTTGAACTTCATGAATGCAAATCATCTTAAAATATCCATGACAGAAAGAGCACGTAAAACTGCCCTTGTTCTTTCTCCTTCTTTCCTTTCACTTTATCCTGTCAGCGCTGCATATATCAAACTGGAGCTCTGGGTTTTAACTAGGCTTTACTGTTTCATTCTGCTTCATGAATTTTTCAGTGTTTACACTTATGCTTAATATAATAAGATTGATAATGCAGCTTCCTGATAGATTCTCATCCAGGCTTCTCAGCTAGAGAGGTGTTTATTCTTTCTCCCTAATTTCTGTAATATCCAAAAGTTCATTTTCACCTTTTGCATCTTGATGCTGTTTTTCATCTTTCAGATATCCATCTCCTGAAATAATGTGTTCAAGGTAACAACATTTAGCCAGTGGATTTATATGACTGGGGCTCAGCATGCTGCCTACACTGCTGCAGCCGGGTAGTTTCTTCCCACCCATAGGTACGTTGGTGGAACAGGCGGAGGACCTTGCCATGACGAGCTCTGTGAGCCGCAGTGCTGCTGCAGTGTGCCAACTGTGTTGTTCAAACAGAGGGGGATGGTGTCATCCACATACTCATAGTCTCACTAACTTTCACTAGTGAGCAAAAGAAAAAAAACTAACAGAAAAAAAATTAAAAAGAGGCAGAATAAAAGGGGATTAGGAAATAAATAAGTGATTTACAACCCAGAAGATTGCATGCTTTCCTTCTTTCAGCCTTGCATTACAAAAGTAATGGTCAATGAAAATGACTGGCACCAAAATTAAAACAATATATAAAAGGGAATAAGTCTTTCATGCGGCATGTGTTGATTTTGCTGCCATGGGAAATCAATGAGACGCACAGTTTAGTGGAATTAGAAAGAGGAACAGGATGTTCATATAATCAAAGTGCAGAATAAGCAGCAGGAGGATGTTAGATGCAGTATTTTAGAGCTCAGCATCCTTTCAGATCCCTCACCACCATACACCCCCCCCTTCCTTCCTTCCTTCCTTCCTTCCTTCCTCTCTTCCTTCTTCCTTCCTTCTTTCCTTCTTCTCTTCCTTCCTTCCTCCCTTCCTTCTTTCCTTCCTCTCTTCCTCTCTTTCTCCCATTCTCCCTTCCTTTCCCTTCTTTCTTTTCTTTCTTTCCAGATGGACTGAACTGAACAAGACATTGTTTAGGTTGCAATTAAAGACTTTGTGTAATGAGGCAGAGCAAAGGGAAACCCTGTCTCAACAGGAAACTGTTATCAGATATATTTGCAATATATGTAACATATGTAATTCTTTTTCTGGAAGCATTAGAGGCTTTGCACCTTGGACTCATATAATCGAGGGGGGTCAGGGGGAACATAACCAAACAAACATTAAAAATTTTGCATTGTGGTCAAAGAGAATATTCCAGATGGTATAACTAGAACTCATTTCTTACTGATTTGTGATCAGAGAAGCCTTACCTGTTTTTTTTTAAAAAAAAAAACAAAAAACAAAAAAACCACAAAAAATCAATAAAATCAATTCAAATTCATTGCTGAGATATTCTTAATGAGACAGCTCTGGAACTGGCAAAAGTACATGCACAGTCGCCCAGCCCTCAGCATCTTGGGAATCTCCTATATGTCAGCATGACTAGTCATTCACTGAATGTTAAATGTGTGCTTAAGTAAAATTCTGCCCAAGGGCCCTTTAAGCAAGGAGATCTCAGCTGCCTTTTTTTCAGGGAAGCTCATGACTTTTGCATGGTCACTATTCCTGTGAGCCATCCCAATTAAAAATAACACAGATGGAGAACTTGGATCTGGGATTCTTTCAATCATTTATGGATCAAACACAGCATTTCCTCTTGCCAACAACACACCTGTCACAGCAACACTCTTGATGTCTGAGAACCAACTGTTTTAACTTTGCTGGGCCCAAAAAACTGTGGAGTTTCTTTCCCCTGACTTAGTCATTATCACTTCAAAAAGTATGTTGTTCCTTAGTTTAAATGATCTGATGGAGATCAAGGTTCTAAAAAAGTTAAATAATACTAAGCTTGCTTTAATAATACATTATTAAAGCCTTAAAAATCCTCAGAGGAAAACACGCTAGATTCACGGAAACGCGCAGAGATATAGATTCATTGACTGTAAAGAACCGGTAAAAAAATCTAGATAAAGATCAGGAGTTGTTGTTTGTTCACTAGAGCTGATATAACACTGGATGCACTCTTCCTTTCTCTTTTTATCTTCTGGCCCCACCGTATAAAGCTGAAGGCACTCAAAAGCATGTTGTGGCCATCGGTGCCTGCACTACATGTCCTGCATTGCATGGTGCTACAATATTTGTAAACAGCAAGACCAAATGTCTTCTGAATCCTTTTCTAAGCCAATCCCACAGTCGCAAAATTCATCTGCCTCTTCCTAGGGCTGTGGATAACTGTTCTTTCTTTTAAGAAGGGAAGATGGTCCACAAACTGATTGCAAACAAAAAACAGAAAAAAGATAAATGCATCGCCACGCACCACACAAACAAATGATGGAAGGAAATAAAACTTATGGAAACACAAAGCTTGCTTTTTATTTGGTTGCAAAGGAAAGCCTGTGGCTCAGATGTGTAAGATCTCTCATGTTTTTACTCAATTTTATTTAGGGGTTAGGAGGTTTTATGCTTCAAAAAGTTTGATGGGCTGTATATCATTAGCACAGCACCAGATGACTTTGCTTCTCAATGTCATGCCTGCGTAGGGGACTGAATTAAAGAACTCCAGAAAACTGCAGGCAAAATGTTCGGTGATCCTCAGATAAGTATTGATGTGTACATACACAGTTTGTCTCTGTGCTGCTTAAAGAAAAAAAAACACCAAACCCTGATTAAAATAAGCGGTTTTATTCCAAATTTTATCTCTGTATTTATTCTTGTCACAGTGAGCTTGTAAAAGCAGCTTAAGATGCGCTTTTAAAGATGGTATCTGAGTGCTGATATTTTCTAATATGTTTGAGGATAATTGAAGCTGTCACCTATTATTATTAATCACACCCCTGGGTAAATGTTTTGACAATACAATTGCAGGGGCAATTAAAAAACATAAAAAGTTGCAAGTCTGACACTTTCCTGTCACAGCTGTTAATGATGGCATCACTGCTAATCTGGTCATTTGAGTCTTCAAATATTTACAGTGTTTGCTTAAGACTCTCTGCAACAAGAAAGCTTACTCTCCTACTGGGGTGATAAATGTTGAAAGAAAGAAAAAGAACATTTTAAAGCTGTCTTGATGTAAAAAGGTTTGTCATTGGGAAGTTTTTTGAATCTTTCCCGTCCTGGTAGTATATTTTTTCTGTATTGGGTTCCTGTGGAAGAAAAGTAAACTTTTTCCTAATACTCAGAGTTTTTCTTAGACCCTGACTTTATATCTCCTTTATTTTCATAATTTAGCCTTATTTTTAAAGAAGGCCCTGTTGCATGAGTCAATTGATACTCTCTGCAAGATGGCTTAGATTAAAACTATTCCAGGTAGGAACAGAGGTTACCTGTACTCTGAGTATGGCTATAAGCAATGAGTCTTCTTGTCATAAAGAATTTAAGGTAGTAAATATAATTCTTGTACCAGATCAGAATAAAAAAGCAAAATCTTAGGAGGCTGGGGCGGTGGGGGGGGATGTTATTTGGTTCTTGTTGTTTTTGTAGTGTATTAGACATTCAAAGGAAAGAATCAATTTCGAGAAATCAGAATTTTGTGGTATCTGTAATACTTTTCTTAGGTTTTTTACTTACAAAAATAATAGAGTTTGTGATAACAGAGCTATAACACCAAACAGAAGTTCACTCTGACATAACAACATTGTTTGCAAGATTGGAACAGGACACGTTGGCAAATAAAAATATATATGTTCCAAAAAATCCTCTGGGAGGGATTCACCTGAACTGCTGCTGCTGCTAAAGGACTGTTTCATCTAAGCAACTGTGAGTTCGAGTGTGTCCGTGCCTCCTAGCAGAAAGCGAATCCTCCAAACCCTCTTCACCATCCCTGTCTGCACATTTCTACCTCTCATGGGAATCCTTTCTTCTTTTCTTTCCTCTTTGTTTCCTTTCTTATTTTCTTTCCAGCAACACCACGCTTGCCACTGGATACAGGAAAGAACAAGCTCAGCTTTCACATCTGCAGCCCAGTCGGTCATCAGACTTTCTACACAACACAGGGCCACCTGCTAAAGGAAGCGGTGGCCATGCCACACTCTACTTGTCCCCAGCTGGGGCACGCCGGGGGTGCCTGCATGCACACTGACCACAGCTGAGTAAACAGTAACGCAGCCCTGCTGCTCCTCCTGAACAGATTAAGGCCCCCTAATGCTCTGCCTGGTCCTCACATCTCCAGCTACACATTGTTCCCTCCTGCCTTGGCCCCAGAAACTGAGTGCTAGGTACCTGCCATGGAAATGTAGTGTTGGAGGCAAGGGAAGGGAATGCATCCAGTGCACTCCTGGTGCACATTCTCCTTTTCCTGGGTTGGACAGACAAAGCCCCTCCTAGCTCCTTCCCCTACTCTGTTACCATTTCTTTTCTTTCCTTTCTTCTTTTCTTTCCTCTTTGTCTCCTTTCTTCTTTTCTTTCCGCTTTCCTTGCTCTCATTTATTTCCCTGTTTCCTTTTTGTTCTTTTTTTTCTAATTCTGTATGTCTTGTTTCTGGTTTCCAGACAGACCCCAGTGGCACATTGCCCATGGGGTACTCGCAGAGATGGGAAGCCCAAATACCATTCCTCCTCCTGGGAGTGCTTGGGGTGGCAGCAGCAGAGCTTGGCCTGGGAAATAGTAGGACAAGCAACTCTGCATGGTCGATGTCAGTCACTGAGGCTTGAAAGGCAAGCGACTGTCCTTTCTCCTAAGCCCTCTTACTGCCCTCCACAGAGTGGTGGGAGCATGCTCCTGCCAGAGCAAGGCAGAGGTGAGCTGCATATGGAGCTCTCCTCAGTCTCTTCTTCCTGAGATCTTCACCACTGTTGAAGAAGTCCAAACCATATTGAGTTAATTTTACATGAAACGTTTTGCAGCCAATTTAGAAAGGTCATAACTCTCACCTTGGGTAGGTGGAAGCGACTTCTCTTTCAAGGATGAAGGTTAGGCTTTGACCCAGTGAAGACCAGCTGTAGGACTGCTTACTGTGGGTTGTGTCTTAATCACACAGTTGTCAAGCTCACAAGGCAAAACCAGCCCTAGCCTTATTGTGTACTGCACAGGAACACTGTTGGCTTCTCCAGTGGAAGACCTGGCAGCCCATGGTGGACCATGCCAATCCAGAAACACTTCCCTTCTGTTATTAGCTCCCGGGCGTCAGCTCAACTTCAGCTGCCAGAGGCACAGGTGATGCCATGACGTCCTCCGCTGTGGCTTTCCCCACCCAGCCCTCTCCAGAACGCTCTGCAGTAATTCCTCCATTGTCAACACCCAGGTACAAGCATGTGCAAAATCCAGATTGGGTAGATCTAGCACTTTCACTGGAAATGTTTTCTTGCCCCTGTGCCTCTGGTCACTAACAGTAGACAGGTTTCTAACCTGTCCTCCACCTGATTTCTGTACCACTTTGCCCTCCCTCATCTCTTCCCCTTTCTGATATTAAAGAAGACCTCAGCACTTCCTTTTGTAGGAAGCTGTAGTTAAAAGTTACGGTTGCCTTCTCAGTGTGTGTTTCTGCTAGAAAGACTTAACTGCTCTCTGGGGCCGGTTTTTTGCACTGGTGCATATGTATTACTTGTACCACAAGCAGACCTGGCCAAGCATAGCCTTCCCTGCTGTTAGCTTTCTGTTTGCATTATGACTTCATTTACTGCTGAAATTAAACCTGTGTGTGCATGTATGTGTGTGAGTTGTGATTTCCCTGGGAATATTAGCAGGGGCTGAAATTCAAGTGTAACTGTGGAAAGCATTAACGATTCTGTCCTGCCTCAGAACTCCTTTTTCCTTCCCACCCCCTTATCAAGTTCAAATAGTAATCACAGACAGCATCTCTTCCTTCCCCCACACTGTGCTAGTCCCAATTCACTGTGGGCCTGCTCCAAAGTCAGCTGAAAGACACCAGAGGACATGCACATCCTCTCATTTGGGACTGCTTATGAAAGATGGAAACTGAGATGACTACATGCTGCTGTTGCTATCACACTCAAAGGAGAGGTGGCTGCAGCCAGCTGTGTGGGGAAGGCATGACACAAGTGCCGAGCATAGAGACCATCAGAGATGGTCCGTGTCCCTCAGCTCTTCTAATCTGCAAAAGGCAGAGCCTGATGAGCGGGAGTAACAGAGCTGGAGCTGGTGTGATGTTAAAAAACAGTTATGATTCTTACTGCTTAAAAGCAGCAGAAGGAAAAAGCAAAGCAACAGCTGAATAATAATGGAGAATCCTCAGTATTTAAGCCAAGATATTTTTAAGCCAAGGCTTAGCTATGAGAGGCTGCTCTTCACCTCCTCAGTGTCAGCTTTGCACACCTTCCCCTGGAGCTACTGAGCCTTGCTGCCACCAGGTCCTCGCTTGCTGCAGTAAATTAGAATAGAATAGAATAGAATAGAATAGAATAGAATAGAATAGAATAGAATAGAATAGAATAAATTAGAATAGAATAGAATAGAATAGAATAGAATAGAATAGAATAGAATAGAATAGAATAGAATAGAATAGAATAGAATAGAATAGAATAGAATAGAATAGAATCTTTCAGTCAGAAGGGACCTAGAACGATCATCTAGTCCAGCTGCCTGAAAAATTCAGGGCTGAGCAAAAGTTAAAGCATGTTATTAAGGGCTGGAGCTAGATGATCTTTAAGGTCTCTTCTGACTCTAATCATTCTATGATTCTATGATTGTCCAGATGCCTCTTAAACACTGACAGATTTGACCATCTCTCTAGGAAGCCTGTTCCAGTGTTTGGCCACCCACTTGGTAAAGAAATGTTTCCTATTGTCCAGTCGAAACCTCCTCTGGCACAGCTTTGAACCATTCCCATGTGTCCTGCCACTGGAGACCAGGAGAAGAAATCAGCACTTCCCTCTCCACTTCCCTTCCTCAGGAAGAGTAGCTGGGCTTTAGGCCAGACCTTCCTAAGACTCTCCCTTCTTGTTGCAGCAAGAAAGCAATTACTCTATGTATGGACAGTTGGATTCATGGCCTGACTGTCAGTCCTCCACATCAGACTCCAGGAGACATGTTTTTGGAAGGCTTTTAGATTAACAGTGGAAATGGATTTGGCTGACACACAGCATGGTACAAATTACAAATCCTCTATTGCAAAAGACCCTGTTGAAATCAATGTTAGAGTGAAGTTCGGCTTACCCTTCTTCCTCCAGGCGACGTAAGTCTTTGCGACACTCAGGAATTCATTTTGGTGCAGGTTCCCTCTCCCTGTATCTTGCAAAGAGAATGGGGCTGCCTGATCCAGGGGCTGTGAAGCCCAGTCTGGATTTGAGTAACCTAAAAGCTAAAGGCTCAATCACTTTTGCTCTGCAGTCACTTCAAGTGGGAATGAAATTACTTCCCTCCCCCTCTCTATTTAAAGGAATTAATGATATTTTCTGTCCTGTCTATCTAGAGAGAGCAAATAATTGGAAGAGAATTGATCTTTTGAAGTAACAACGTCAGTACAGTCTTCTTTCTCCCTCACCCCTTCTGCCCAGTTCCTACTTCGGCAGAAGGAAGGTTTATGAAGGAAATTAGTTTCACCATTTGCATACACCAATATATTTAGCTGGTGGCTGTGCAGGTCCAATTAACTCAACTAACAATATGGGTGAAATGAGGTTATTGGATTATACTTGTAGCCAATTAGAGTTGCCACGGTTGAATTATTCCCTTTCTTAACCTTATTTAAAGTTAAGAAAACATGTTGATGATAAGACTAGATGGTTTTTCTCCCTCCAGCTCCAAGAACAGAATATTTCTATTTCCTCCAGAGTCGCCCTAGAATCAAAGACAGTCTGCATATGTGAACGGGTACGTTTTCTGGTCAGGCCCATTTGTGCATTTGGTCAGATCAGGACTGATGTTTGAAGGCAAACTGACCCCATTTGTTGTGCTTCTCTGGAGTTCTTCCAGGGAAAACAAAATTGGAGTATGCACCTGCTGCACCCCAGTCCCAAATGGGCACTCCCTGCGCGTGACCTGAAGAAGGGCTGGCGTGAATTTCAGCTCCTTAGCGTCCAAGCCTCACTGGATCCCCTTCTAATGCAATGTAAACATGGCTTGATGTTTCCTGAACAGAGTACTTTTTTTTTTTCTCCTGTAAATGGTAAAGGACATTTGAGTTCACAAACCCATTTCACTCTTGCAAGGAGATTTTCCTGATAAAATTAAAGTCCATCCCATTTTCAAGTGCTTGCAAACAAGGACTAAAGACAAACACTGCGTATCAAGTCCTGGGTCTATCTGTTCCATAGTTCTGACAAGGACTTTGTATTGCTCCACAAAACCTCTCCAACATCATAGAAATATCACCGGTTCTGCTTAGAAAAGGCCACAAAAGCAAGCTCTCTCCTGAGGGAAGCTGAAGGCTTTTGGTCTGGTGCAGTGGTGGTTGTGATGTCGCAAAATAAATTAGTGGCTCAAAAAGGGAAAAAAAATTTTTGTATCAGAGGAACTGGTTTACTGGATGAAAAAACAAAATTTATGTTGAATTTTTATGTAAAGTTTTGAGAAATTTGTGAATTATTTTAGAGTAAAGATAATTAAAGTTGTTTCAAAAAGCAAAATTCCAGTGTGTCTTGAAATGGCCCAGACATCCTCCTTGTTAAAAACATAACCAAGCTTTTCAGTGTCTTTCAGAATGAGCAAATTAGCTGAAACTGTCATAAATGGAGGAAAATATTCAAATGCTTTCAAACTGTAATTCATTCCCGTTAAGGAAATGTTGACACTTCTTTTTTGCCCCCAAAAATATAAAAATAATATCATTTTCATGATCCAGGCTCCCTTGCTTCCAGCATGGTGCCCATCCTGACCAGCCAAAACCTGAGGACAGGAGCAGCCGGGACTGAGCCTGCAGAGGGAATTTGTGCTGTTTACCACTGGGTTTCCCTTAGACAAGCCTTTTCTCATTTGTCTGCCAGCAGGAAGGACAGACTTTGGGCTGGGCGGCTGCACAGCCAGAGGTCAGAAAGGTACTCAATATACCAGATCAGCCCAGTGGTGACAACCCTTCTGTGGTCCCTCCTTGCCAGTGGGATGCCGGGGTGCTTGCCCATGAATCAGCTCATTCAAGGCTCTGTTCTGCCAGTGATGGACAGGGGCCACCAGTAAGGCCACATTCTCCTCCTCTCCACCACACACGGCCATTGTCCTCCACAGATGCTAATGGACTGGGAAGCTTCCTGAGCTACAAGCCCTCCCTTTGTCCCTGGGAAGTGCTTTCGCTTGTCTTTCTCTTTCAGCTGGAACTGGGTACACACCATTCGCTTCCCAGACATAATGCTGCCCTTTGTGGCTGTCTCCAACACGGTTTGGAGAATGCTGTAATGGGGACATGCCCAGAGCATGAAAGGAAGGATTGTGTTAGCTGAAGTGCCCGGCTTTCTGGAGAAGGCCAGGGGGCCAAGAAGGTGACTGTCCTTAATGAGCTTCACTGGTTGCCTCCTCTCACCTCCTTTCCCCTCCAAAGCCTTACCCTCTCCTTCCAACCCCCAGTTTAAATATAAGGGGAGTTTTAATCCTCTACTTAATGCTTATCTCCTGCATGCTTCTGAGCTTCAGAATAAGGGAATCTGCAATGTTCAAACTATGGACAAACTATGATCTCTACTGTAAACTGAATGGCCTGTTAAACCACCAATGCTCTGAGAAAAAATGGCTCTCAGTAGGGAGACTCTGCATTGATGAGGGGACAAAAAGCCCTCTCATCCTAATGTTTGAAGTTATCACCGCTCCTGGTGCTACCAGAACCACTCCTCTGAGGGTGCTGCCCTGTCTGTCAAGCTGATGGAGTTATTGTTATGTCCTCCAAGCAAGGAAAAGGTACCATAACACATGCTGACCTCCCAGACCTTGCTGTAAAAAAAAAGGCCTCCATACTCAAATAACGAATGAAGATGTTCTTCCCTAGGAGCAACTGTGCTCTCTTGATAAGTGAAATGGCTCCAGTGTGATTCAGGGCAGGGAAGAGCACAATCAACCATCCACCTGCAGTACTGACACACAGCACATTAACTGGCTAATTTCTCACTGCATTTTCCTAGATATTATCTAAAGAGAATAGCAAGGACACCAGAGAATCCCTTTATTAACTGTTGCTAATAAAAACCAGTTTATTAATCACTCACAGTAATGGCTCCTGCAGGAGAATAAACACAATGGAAAATAATCTGGCTTTTCCTAAAATCTGACCTGATTCGACACAGCTTCATGGGCTCATGGTGTGTCTGTGTGTCCAGATTCAGGTATACTTTACGAAGGTGTTCTGCTTTTGTGAAACCCAGCAATAACAACCTTTAGCTAATCATTGTGTGGTAGTAAAAGGGATGTCATCCCGTGATGCAGCAAGAAAAGCTGTACTGATGTCTTCTTCTGCACTGCACTGCATTGGGAACCAGCATGGAGAGGGCACTGCACTCACCTCTGAATTGCTGTGGGAAATGCCCTGTTTCCACATCAAAACCAGCAGGCTTTGTCAGGACTGGGAGTTAATAAAACCTGGGCTCTGTGTCTAGAATCACGTTCTCTCTGGCCTAAAGCATGATGGTCCTTTTAATTACAATAGCACATATGTTCTTTTATCAGATCATTCCAGAATTGAAAGATATCACACTTGAACTGCCACCTGGTTGTTGAGTAGTGTCAGAAACGGCTGGTAAAAATCAGATAAGAGAGTGACTGGAAGTGGGCACATAGAAAATAGGCATATGGACCTGCTTTTCTAAGCATGGGCTCCTGGAAGTTGGGTCCCAATTTTAGTCCCGCACAGCATCAAGTTACTGAAGTATTCAATAGGATAATAGGAAGTTAGGGGTGGTGAAAATGTAATATCTCCCTGGAAGATTAAATGGGACTATTTATTTCTTACTCTGATTCATAATGCTCCCTTACGTTGGCACTCACACATCATAGGCAAAAAAATATTAGATTAATAACAAGAAGAGACTAAGAAATAAAACATTTCAGTGGACTTTCAAATGCCTCTTTTATATGAAGTTGCACTATCCAAGGAGTGACTTACTGAATACAGAAATTTGAAAGCCTAAGACACTCTTTGTTTCGCGTGTGTGATGCTCTGCTCTTCAAGTGTGTCATCCAAACCGCTTTTCATGCAATAATAACAAGAGTGGTGAAGGGCTGGAATCTGGTATCTCTTGCTCCTTGGACCCTGCATGATGATAACATTTATTAGCATTTTACTGGTCTTCACAGAATCCGAACTGATTTTGCAGATGAGAAACAGAATGTACCAAGGTGCAGGTCAGGACCTTTCTCAACCACCACATCCCAACGAGCTGCTGCAGGTAAACATTTGTATTCTGAGGTGAGTCTGGTCTTGAGTGATGTAGCTCCACTCAAGTCTGTGAAGCTGTTATGGTTTTTGTCCCAGGGACACCAAGATACACAGCCAAAATACATGTCTCTTAATCTTTGTGTGAGAAAATTACATATGGACAATTGTATTCAAAATCATAACCAACATCTATGTAAATTGAAGGAAAATTGAAGCTGTGCAATCAGGCCTCTTAAAGGAGATCAGACCTGAGCTTTCTTCTTCCTTCAATATATATAGAGTACATGTCCCTCCTAGGTTTCAAAATGTTTTACCATGAAATTAGTATCACTATCCTCAGGAGTTAAGTGCTATAAAATTGTAATTCTTTACACTGAAATCTGAGGCTCTACAAGGTAAAATCACCCGCCTGAGGTTACTTGTGAGCCAATTGCATCCACAGAAATGAGTCTCTGCAGTCCCAAACCACCTTCTTTGTCAAAATGAACATGGACTAATTTATGTGGGTTTTGAAGCATTCAACCCACTTCAGTTCTTTTTTTTTTTTTTTTTAATTTGTTGTTGGATTGTTCAAAATTATGGGAATTTGTAAACCATAAGGTAGTAGAAAATAGAGGGAAAAGCAGTACATTTTATCCCAACTATCAATTCAGTAGGATTGTCACTTTATCCAGTACCAGGTGTTTTTTTATTTAAATTGCCGCATATGTGGCTGCTTGGTGGGCAGATGGGCTATTCATGTGTTTGTATCTGAGAGAAGGCATTGTATGTCTGTCTGCTCTTCGAATATTTCCTTTCCCGGAAAAGAAGGTAAAAATTTAAAGGAAATCATGACTTTCTGAAAAGAGCCACAGGGCAACTTTAAGCCCTGCAGGACTCAAAGAGGTCAGAGGGATTGGAGAAGGGAAATGATGTTTCTGGCACTTCCCACAGCAGATCTCCATTTTGAGGCTTCTTATTCCCACTCAGGTGTTCAAGAGCCAGGTTGCATTTGCACAGCACTGCCATTGACATAACAAACTCTGCCAGACCCAATCACACAAAAACATAGCATGCAATTTGTCAACCTCCTACCAGCTAGCATTCTCAGCAGTCGGATAACACTGCTGCACTGCAAACATCTAGCCCCTCATTCCCCTGCTGTAAAGAAAGGACTGGAAATGATTGAAGCATTTTAAGTGGTAGTAGGTAAGGAGAAAAGTGGATAAAGTTTGGGGCATGGTTATGTTACAGCCATGGTGAGAATCATTGTGATATGGACATACCTGAGGTAGCTTTAAACTACTAGGAATCTGTGTCTGTGGCAGTCCAGAGCTCTGCAAGGGCTGTGAAATGTTTTGTAAAATCAGAGCAGTGTCTATGTAGATGCTACTAGCACCTTGAAAACTAATGCTGGTATGTCTAGAGTGAATGCAGAAAAAGATGAAGTCTGAAAGAGGAAAATGTCTGGCTCTGAAAGAGGAAGATGCAATATGCTGAAATTTAGGTGATGCTCATTCCAGAAAGAGTTATTTGGGAACAGGTTAGAGCTAAGGTGTAAAGACCAGACCATGGAGAGCAATCTTGTAATGGGTGAGAGACAAATGAAGTGACTCAGGACAGCTTCCACACTGAGCTGGAGATCATCTGTAGTCATTTTCCACTGATCCATCCTCTGAGTTACTCCCTCTGTGATGAACCACAATTACTTAAAAGAGATCATTTACAGCATTAAAAGCTGAGTGGAAAAAGGACATCAGAATTTGACCCTGGTATTCACATAATAATTAGGAAAATACGGTCCTACCCATGAAGGAGGTTGAACCTATGAAATTTTCTTTGGGAAAGAGAGCACACACTCATGTGCAGCTTATAGGCAAGCTCACATACTTTGAAGTTTACAGTGCCAGGGCATAGAAAGTAAATGCCCCAAAGTCTGTTGTTGATAAATGATTGTGCTTCTGAAATGGTAATACAAATGCACTGAATCGTGAAATACAGCTAATATAATTAATCTTGCAATATTGTAAATCTGTTGGATACAGATAACATGAGAATTTTGCTCTACTGTTTCACACTACAGCAAAACCCAATAAAGTGGTGTTTAGAGGAAAGCCTGGAGCCTAAATATTACCAGGTGACTTTGGTGATTTAAAAAAAATAAATCTGTTTACATAACCTTCCACAAAAAACATACATTATGCATAACACCAGCTTGCTCTACCCTAGAACTGCTACAAGAACTACCTAAAGAATAAAGATATACTCTATATTATATTCATCTTTTTAGAGAAAAGTTAAGCAATTGTATGAACATCTGAGGGCTTCAGAGATTTGGGAGCTTGGGGGTTGGTTGGTTTGTTTGTTTGTTTGTTTGTTTGGCTTTTGAGCCATTGCTGTTAGAACATTAGTAACAGCAACTATTCTCCAGTTATGGATCTCAAAATCAATGACCTCTCTTTATATGAACTAGATGTAAGAATATGTCAGCCTATTTCACAGTCAGTAAGTTCCTTTATTTTCTGCATTGCAAATTACCTTTGTGCAACTCCTCTTGCTGATAGCCAAGAGCAACATACAGCTACTAGCACAAAGGTTGGACCACTTTCACCTTCCCAGCCTTTCCTCAGATCAGAGGCAAGCCAGTATGAAGGAAATTTATGCTGGTATCACAAAGGAAACATGCTAGAAAAGCCTGTTGCAAAGTAATGTTAAAGCTCAAATCAGCTACAATATGGAATTAAATGAATCACACGTACAGATGCCTCTATAATGGTGCATATATTCATACACACTCCCAGCTCAGCCTTGCAAACACATTTTTGTGAGCAAGAAAACACAATGCGTGAAAGGGGAACATCGTGGCTATTGGCGTAACTTTCACATGACCAAGTCATGATCAAGTGACAGCCCTGCTCAAGGGCTTGTTTCAGACTATTCCTAGCTCTTAGCTGAAAGCTCAGGACTGATTTTCAGCACAAGGCTGTGACTTCCACAGACCCTGAGCTCGTGTTTCGGGCATAAGTTTTAAACAGGCATGAGATCTGCATGTGTTGATGAAATCGTTCTCATGCACTCCCTGTAGCAAATGACAAGATTTAGCTATCCATGTAAACACAGACGCCAAAGAGTCAGGGAGGCTGAACTGACTAGTTGTGACTTTTTGGTTTTTATATTAGGTCTAAATTTAGTTTCTAAGATGTCAGGAACTGTGTTGCAGCCTCTGATGCAACAGGGGTGGTCTGCTCTCTTGAATCCCATCACACTGGATTGATTGACCTGAGTTGTCGTCCTCAGTTGCATGGATGAATCTTGACTTCTGAAACTGAAGATTACAGGTCTTGTAAGAGAAAGCAGACAGTTTCTGCTCCAGCTGGTTTCATTCTTCAAAGAGGAGGTCTTGGGTATCCAGGCTAGGTAACATATTCCAATAATGATACAACCCTTACTTAGAAATCTCTCCCATCATATTTCCTCCTTTTCAGTTTCATGAGGTCTTGCATCTCAGCTCTACAAAAAATACAGGTCTGAGCCAGGTAATTTCTAAAACCTAGTGACACACATTCTTCAAGAAATGCTGCCACTGCCAAATAAAATCTTCTCTAGTTTAACCCAGGGCATGTCTTCTCAGCATAAAGATGTTCCTGAAGTAGCGTGAAACTGGGTGGACATTGATCTCCCTGCCCTGACTATATGCATAGAAACCGGGCTGTGAGCAGAAACAAGAAAAAGGGAACAGGACTTCAGGTTGGATCCATGCCACTTCAGTTCTTGTTTTCAGCCTCTTTGTGGCTGGTAAAAGCTGAGCAGCCTTATTTTGGGATGGACAACAGAATTCAGAGTACTGCCAAAATGAGTTGCATTACCAGTCCCAACCTGTGTTATCTTCATGCCTGCTGGAATGAATACAACCTTTTCTTAGCACCGTAGTTGGTACTCAGCAGGAGACTGAAGGGCAAGCAACTCATTTGGAAAACTCACCATGCAATCATTCCATGAGAGTGTCGTGGTTTGGGCCACGTAGTTTCCTCATTTCTCTTTTTTTTTTTTTT
>VZSF01010138.1:1257927-1310505 GCA_013398295.1 Chionis minor | reverse complement strand
GTGTCGGGGTTTGGGCCCCCTTGTTTTCTCATTTTTTTTTTTTTTTTTTTTTTTTTATTTTTATTTTTACATGTTTTCTTTAATTGGATACACTCCTGGGTACTTTTTGGAGAATATAAATGGATACCAGGATGCACATGTCTAGATCTATGTAGGCAAACGGGGTATCAGTTGTTCACTTGTAAACAGCATGTCCCATGCACTTAAATGCCTACATATTTCAGAAAAAAAATATCTACTAGCTTAAGGGGGAAAAAAGCACTGCTTTAACATTTCATTAAATGTATAACTCCAGGCATTCAATGAGAAATGCAAAGCTGATAATAACTGTAATTAACATCTCTCAACATTGACTGACATCTTCACTCTGAAGGATGGCACCACTCCTCCCAGAACTGAGCACACCCATGGGACATTACCACAGTAAGCAAATAATTAGCCTGGGAGCCTGTCAGAGCTCCCAAGGAAAGGCAGTTGTGCCAATCTTCTGCCACTGAGAACCTGCCTTGTCTCCCTCTGCTTACGCTCTCTTTTGCTGTCCCCTCTCTGGTAGACTGGTGGTCGACACTAGCTCTGCAACTGGTTTCTCTGGTATTTCCCCTTGGATTTTCAATTATGCCTCTGCCTGGGAATAAAGCAAGGAAGTTAAGAAACTTGTCTCCATGGAAGCATTCAGTCTTAATGTTACTCCATCTCTCATTTTCTGATCACATTACCTTTTCAAGGACCTGGAATCCAACTTCCAGCCCCCTTTCCTCTGTAATCAGACTCTAGCAACCACCGCTCTCCTGTCACTTCACCTTGCTCTCTGACCTATACAACTACTCACCAATTCAGTTTTTCTCCCAACAGTCTCTTACAGGTGATAGTCCAGAGGCAGCTCCGTGTCTACAAGGTTTCTGGATCCCCAAAGAAAAGATCTCCATGACCTCTGTTCTAGCTACTGCCATATTGCCAAGCTGCCTTCCCCTCAGGTGCTGAACTTCCCTTGTAAAGCAGGATAATGCCAGCAGAGCAGAGTATTTGATCCCCATTGCCCTTCAAGGAGCAGACCACACTAGAGAGAAGGCTTTGTAGCTAAACCAGATTAGAGTTCATACAGGGAAAAAAGTGTCAGATCTCTTTCTCCTGCAATCACCAATGTCATCTTTTATTTTGGCCACATCCTGAGTTTTTGGAACAGGAACAGCCACCAATGGAAATGTTATCAGTGTCATTAGGCCCAGCAAAACCAAAAGTGTATCAGCATGTTTTGTTGTCGATCTTGCTTGTATCACATGCAAAGCACACTTCCTGTTGTCATTTTTCTTCCCTGGCAAACTGATATCTTCAAGGAAGAAAATCAAGCCTGAACAGTGAAAATTCCAGGACAAACATTTTGTTGAGCAGTTGCCTTTTGATCTAAGCTGCTGATGCTTACAGAAGCAGCATTAATCAGAATTGTTTAGGAAAATAAAACCTGAACTCCTTACTCAAGCCCCAGTTCTGCTTGTCTTATTCCTGCAGAGCTGCACTGTGCTCTGTAATCAGTCCCACAACACCACGTTACGCTCCTCTATTTCCTGCAGTGCTCAGTAGCACAGTAGTATCTCAGGACATGGTTGCCATTCAGCGCTGTCAGGGGTGTACAGCTCACGCCTCAGCTTTTGATGTGGTCCAATGTCAGCCAAACTTGAGAAAGGCTAATGTAAAATGAGGTTGGCTTGGGTCAACCCCTCCCTCTCAACACCTCTGCGTCCTCTGGGGTCAGTTCTCACCATTTTGCCTGTGCTGCCCTCAGAATGTTGTGTCCTAATTAACTTCGGTGCAAGGATCCAACCCACAGGATGCTTTTACTAACAACTGCTAAAAAGTATATGAGAAGGTCTCCATTTTCATCTTGCCTGCATTACTGTAAAATGGTGACAGAGTTCCTTGTCCAACGCTGAGGCATTTTGAGCATTTCTCGAGCAGCAGCCGAGATGCAGCTCACCACCGAAACAGCTGAAGACTCAGCAGCCCACCTTTGCTTTTCATCTCAGCAGTCGGCAAAGAAGTGCTTGTAGTATTAGTGCTTTCTCTGATGCACAGATTTTGAACGGTGGCTGTTCCAAGCAGCAAACATTTGCTCTTTAACTTCTTCCCTCTAGCTACAGCTAATTCATGGTACAAAGGTGCTGCCTCAGATACAGAAACCGAGGAACTGGAATCCCTAAAAGAGAGGTTGCACCATCCTGCTTTTTGCATTCATCTTGCATCTGTGACTTAAAAATTCGTCCAGATAAAACAAGGGGAGCTAACAAAATGCCCTGACTTCAGGTCACTCCCTTTCTTTCAAGATAAGAAACCAACCTGAAGGGCCTCAGTGTGAGCTGCAATTTAGCAATAGGACAGCAAAATAGTTTTGTAGAAAAAAGGCTTGTTCATTTTGCTAAGAATTGTTGGAACAATTTCTTCTCCTGTTATGAAAGCTGACAGGAACTTCTTTTAACCTGTCACTCAGTCAAAAACTGCAGCTGCAAGATGTGGTTATTTATCTTCATTGGAAAGTTGAGAACTTTGGGGGAAAAAGTTCCCCAAAAGCATCCCCAGAAGCAGACTCTGTAGATGAATTTTCAGTTCGTGACAGCAGGAATTGTTTCACTGGGAGCTTATTGGGGATGGGGGGTGGGGTGGGGGAAGCAAGCCTCATCATCAAGCTGGGTCCAGAGAGAGAGCAATCATGTTGAAAGCAAAAGCTGCAATTTAATATATGCAGAAGATGGGACTTTATTCCACACTCTGAAAAGGGAATGTGCTGCTAATGAAAGTATATTAAAAAAGAGCTAAAAAGGGTACAAAGGGACCCTTTTTACATATGTGTAGAGTGTGCCTCATCTCTATTGAAATCCCCTGTTAAGAGAAGCAGCAGTCCTCTCCTTCATTTTCTGCTGCGACCTGCAAGTGCTTCAGAGTGCTCCCTTTTTTTGGCTCTTTAATGGCAGAGAAAAAGTTACCAGCAAAGCGCCAGCCTGGCTAACGAAGGCAGTGATTTCCCCTTTTGCTACAGCTGCTTGTCAGTAGATGCTGTCATGGGCTGCGCCGGATTTGCCCAACTAGAAGAGGCCTAGTTAGAAAGCAGAGTTACTGAACAAAATTGGTCCTGTTTTACCTCAAACCAGGACAGATGCCCAGGAAGCAAAGCATGGAGGAAGCCTTGCAACCACTTCAATCCAACCCTAATCCTGTACTTGGATCTGGGACTCTGAGGCAAAACTGTTGGATTAGCAATGGGGTCATCTAAACTGTGAGGTATGGCCCTGGAGTCTTGGGGCACCATGCCTGTCTTTCGCCTGGTGGGATCTGGGACTCTTCAGCGCATCCTCAGGGCCAACAACTGGGGCCATGGCACAGAGTCCATCGGTCCTGCAGCTTCAGCATGGAGAAGAAAAACAAGGTGCAATATTGGCGACTTTGCCAGAAATCTGCAAACATGCCCTGACACTCCAAGGCAGTCCTCTCAAATATGCTGGTATGTCTCCCCAGGACAGGCAAGACGTGGGCAAAGGCCAGGAAGTTACACATGCCTGTAGGATACTCAGATCATTTTGGGCCTAAGTAAAATACTCAAAGGCATCTCAAATGGCGCTGGACACCTGAAATATGCCTTTCTAGTGGGAATTCGCAAAAATTAAATAGTGAGGATAAACATATTAAATTGCAATGGTCAATACATTCACCCAATGTGAGGTATTCAGATGGTACAGTAAGAGATTCACACAATTCCAAAAGAATTGTGATATTTATTACTTATTAGCTGAGAAATAGGTGAGTTTTAAGGAGCTGCTAAGATTTCTAAGTCTCGATCTACAAACATATGTTGAGGCCTTGGTTTGCACCCATGGCAATGACTGTGTTAATCATCACAATAATAAATGCGTCCCTGGTCACTCAAGCTGCAGAACGAAGTGTATCCTGCCCACATCACTTCATGTACAACATAGGTTATATCATAGGAAATTGTTGTTGTCATGGTACATCTTTGGACCATCTGGGCTGGATGATGTGATACTCTAAAAAGAGATGTTAGCCATGCCCATGGCAAAAGCCAGCACCAGCCTCCAAAATATTATAGTCTAGATTGAAAACACCAACAGCTTAGAAAGAAAAGCAGATAACATCTTCTAGGAGAGTGACGAACAAAAAGTAGGTGGAACACATGAAAACTGGGATCCCAGGGTCATAGAAAAAAGCAATGTTAGGATGGAAATTGGACTTTGACATTCTATTTAGAAATGGACTAAGAATTAATGTTTAAATTCATGAACAATTTTGAAAGAAGCTACTGATTTAAATGTATTTCAGGATTCTAGCTTTTTGCTCCAATTTTAAACAGCTGTGGGAAAGCAACACAAATTTGTTCATTGTGTCTGTGCCATGAAATCTGCATTCGTTGCATTGTTGTGAAATTCTAAGTGTGAAAAATAAGTTTCACCGGAGAGGACCATCGCAGATAATAAAGACCGCTGCCTTGTAAAGGCGAAAATTACATTTTAAGATACATAGGCAAACAGCTTCAGCTGCTTGTTTTGCTGTGTGTTTGCTGGCAATGCTTTTGTTGCCATAGATTAATTTAAAAAAAAAAAAATCTTCCAATTGAAGATTAGTTAGATTCAAGATATGTCAGAAGATGAGGTATTTCAGCTGGTAGAGAACACAAGGCAGAAAATGATTATAATTTTAAACAGAAGAAAGAATAGAACAGCAAGGCTTTCAAGTTAAGAGAAAAGTCTGCCTGCTGCAAGCAAATCTTTTTGGAAATAATTGCCTATGATTAGCGTTTTAAAATCTGCAAAATCGCTGTCTTGCTATTGAGCAGAGACAATGCTGAGTTGAAACAGAAATGTGTAAAGGAAAGAAAAGCATTTGGACCATTTTATTTCTCAACTTACACCTGGGCACATTGAAGCTGTATGTCTCTCTTGGACAGTGCTGCCAGCTGGAGGGCTTTGCCCGCTGTGGAGGCATCTATTGCTCTAGCAGAGCACAAGCCAGAGCCTGGAGCTGCTGGCCTGCTTTTTTGGAAGGGAATCTGTTGGTGACTGTGTGAATCTCCTCTTTGCCAGCCCTTGATGAGCCAGAAATGTTAACTGCAGTGGCAGGATTCAGAGATCCCAAACACATTATAACCATTGCTTCGTTTGGAAGGCACATGCTCAGTGGGCATTGGGGCTTACCAGGGGGTTACTGGGCCCCTAACAGAAAAACAGGGGTTGTACGGCAGGTATCCCAGCCCAGTACCTGCCTTTGACTTTGGCTAGTACTGAACATTTAGGGACCTGGTGTGTCAAACAAGTTAAAAGGTACCATTTCCCAAGAACCTTTTTCAGCTTCTAGCAATCTGCAGTTTTGAGATTTTCTGAGCAGAAATTTACCACAAGGCTATATTGAATTAATGATGATCTCCGGGAGATCAGTTATCACACTCTGGAAATATTCCTTCAACAGATCTTTCCACCGCTAAAACAAACCCCACACTTTTGCTGCATCTTTGTCACATTTTCCACTATCATTTCACCACTGCCTTTACATGGCATCCATCACAGACCAACACCACAGGTGAGTTCATTCTTCAGATGAGTTTTCAGACATACCCCCATGGTTTAAGCCGACGAGTTAAGGCTGTTCCACTCTTTTCCATTCAATGATATCCCACATTATTCATTCAGTACCGATTAGCATGTCTGAAACAATGACAGACTATTGGAATCCTGCGGGGTTCTTTAGTGGCATTTGGATTACCCCATGAATCTTGGTAGTACAATTTGAGGTTGGACCTATCCAGGCTACGTCACGAAGAAAAGTCAGCCTGATTCCATATGTCGGAATGCATACACCAACTGGGCAGTGCTAACGAGCATCCACAGTCCCCTCAACCCAACTGATGCACGCATTACTTTACAAAACCCCTGAGCAGTTAGTCTTTGTTATTATCCTGACACAGAGAAGAAGCCGTGTATAATGTGGTAAGGGATCAAGAGAGAATACAAGCCCCAGCCAGCCTGTTGAGGCCATAAATGTGTCCAAACAGCAAGGCAGTGGAAGAGAGAAAGTGACAGCTATAACAGCTACGGTGTGGCTCTGTCTGTGTAATCCACTTCCATCAAACTAGTTATTGAACAAACACATAGCAGGAAACATATAACAAGATTCTGACAGTTTAGCTAGCACTTCTGCTTTCGACAGTTAATAAATAATTGCTACTGTCCCAAACACATAGGAAAGCTGTAGTTAACAGCGGAAATGGTATTATTGCCTCTATCTCTAACAGGCATGAATGCAAGAGTGTAAAATTGCATGTTTTATTTATGCTTTTATTATATAGGAACTATAAGACTGTTTAGTAATCCCCTCTTTCCCTACTCTGTATAGAGTGCTGTCCAGTTGATTAGCTGAGATTTATTCACTTCACTCATGTGTTTTATTGTTATTCTTAGTTCAGAATCAAAGCTGGAATTAATTCCACCAAAGGAGTGCCAGAATTCATCTTACCATGACAACACGTGCTTTTATCCAAACAGCTCCTGAAAGGGAGAACTATTTTCTCCACAAAGGCAAACCTTGCATAGTACACGTTTATTCAGGAGTCACACAATGAGTAATGGAGCTCTATTTCCATGGTTTTCACAACAAATGAGGAAAATGGACAGGATATCCCTGCCTGGGCGCAGACCTGCTCAGGAAAACTGAGCTGAGAAGTAATGTTTCCAGGTCCTGAAGTGTTGAACTGACCTCCCAATTTAAGCACACAAATAGTCAAATGGGTGTCAGCGGCCCTTTGGTATCCCTCCCAGCCTGCATGCAGGGCTGCAGGCAGGTAGCAAAAACACACACAGTCAGAAACAGGCTTCCCAGCATCTTTCACAAAGGCAACTTCAGGGATTGCAAGCTTCCTCCTCTGAGATAAACATCTCTTTTCATAGCCTGAACTTCAGATAGGAGGTATTTTGAAGTAATCAACAGCGATCAGGCAGGAGAACATTGCTTCAGGGAGCTTTAAGCCTAAGAGATGATAGCCCTTGGCTCAGAACAGCGAGCAGGGGACAGCCCAGCCCAAACACAGGAGTGTGATGGGGTGGGTTCTACCGTACCACATCACCCTGTCCCCATGGACACCGGTACTCACATTGCACAACCGTGAGCCAAAGGAGGAGCCCTTACACCCTTAAAAAATAATTCCCCAGTTTGGTCCCTACTGCTTTCCTGGAGCTCAGGATGCTGGAGGGAAATGTATGAGCTGCAGTAAAAATAAAACAAGAAACAGCATCCTCTTTGCAGTTAGAGGCATGAAGATCATTAAAAGCAGGCGTGGGTGGTGAGACTTTTTTTTTTTTTCCCCACAGCCATATCATGATTTTTTTACGGGTAAAACTGAAAGCTGTTAAAAATAGAAAAAGAAAGAAAAAGGAAAAAAAAATAGCAGAACAAGGCAGGAATATCTTCTTTTTAATCTTCTCAGAGACAAGGCTTTCCTTGCAAACCAGGTGGTTGTTGGTTCTGCCTTTCAGCAATTTGCAAAATCTTAGCATCATTGTATGGTATCTGCACATACCATTTGAGAGGCTGGGATTTTTAAGAGTGTGCAGAGTCATCTGTTTTCCCAGAATTGCTCTTGTAGCAGAGACAATTTGAGGGAAGACCGTTTATTAAAAAGAAATTGAAATGGCTGACCAAAACATCTTCTTGAAAAAGGAAGAGCTTTGGAAGCTTGGGTAGGATTAATAGCTGGGGAAAAAACTTCACCATGAGCAGAAAGGCCCCTGCAGATTTCACCAGATCAAAGCAATGGGAAGAAATGAGACTTTGCAAAGTGTCATCAGTAATGTTTTCTCCCTTGTCTACATACTTTCCTTGTGTTTTTTGGGGGAATCAAATAAGGCGTGATTGCCAATAAGCCCAGATGGGGCACCACATATTTAAAACCTTCTCCATCACTGTCCCCTTCTTCAATGTCATTTTAACTAAGATGGACTTGCTGCTTTCCCATCATGTGTCCTTAGAAGCATTGCCATTAACAGTATGGGGCCAAGGCACTGCAGGCACTGGAGGAGAAGTGGGAGGTTTGCTGTGGGCCAGAAAGGCAGTATCCTGTTTTAAATTCATAACCGAGCAAACCCAGCAGCGAGGGGAAGGCAAGACCCGCTATTTTGGACCATCTGGGCTCTGGCAGTGCCCCTCTACAGTCCTGAGACTCTTGGGCAGCTCCTGTACTGGGAAAGCTCCACTAGTTTGCCAGCACCAAGAGATGTGTGACTTCAGGTTGGTATGCTGTCAGGTGCCATCTGTGGTTGGCCACAACTGCAATAATAAATCTGGAGGTTTTCCTTTCCCAGGTATCACTTGCCAAAGCTTGTGGTCACGCCTCATTCTTGGGGTCATGGGACAGCATTCTCCATCTGCTGCCCCCATCCACAGCCCCCACTCCATTAATTGAGGAGGGGGGGAAATGGGGAAAAAAAAAAGTGCTGTGGAAAAACATTTCCCTTGACTGCAATCCTGAAATCTCTAAATACAGAAATCATCAGAAAAACAGCCAGAATTGATTATATTTAAAACTCATGAATTTAAGTTATAACTGCTGATTTTGATGGGACCTGACTCATAATTTTTTGAATATTTTGCATGAGTGGTGCCATAAACTCCCTTTCATAAAAAGAACATGAAAAATATCAGAAGCACAAAGACAAGCCATATTTGAAATTTAACCAAGAAATCTATCTATCTTCATCAGGCCTGCAGTACTTTAGATGCACAATGTTTCTGAATGGCTGAAAGGAACTGAAGAGCTGTAGATAAATTACCCTGAAAACAGTCTAAAATGTCAACATTCACCAGTGAAGAAACTAAATTCAATCTAATAACATAATCTGAACTAGCAATGCAGGTTAATGACCTTCTACTTCACTGTCTAATGGGGCACACATCTTACAAGAATAAATGGATTGTAGAACATAACTATGTATACTGGAATCTTATAAATAAATTATTATAACACTAATTGGGACTAAATTACCATGTTTTAAAGTCATCTAGTAATTAAACTTTCTAGTGGCACAGTGCCTAGTTCTTTTATGCTGTAGAAAAATATTTTCCCTGATTATAGTACTGACAAAACATTACTGACATAATTTCTGCCTAACTGTTTTGATCCCCAAAACAAATTCCCTCCAAATCCATTACCTTACATTGAAAATATCTGGAGGATTAAAGGAAGAGATTGAATGCTAACCCTTTAAGTCTTTATAGGGAGAGATGAATTACGCTGCTTTAATACAGCATTAAGGTGTCCATTATAACATCATTCTTTCACACACTTATCCTGCGCAGAATTTAAAAATACAAAATTTGGTCCTATTTCTCTTGTAGCACTAACACAGCATTGCTGATGGCATGGGAGGGTCAGGACCAGCGTGGGCAGGTGCAGTGTAGGGTGTTCAGGCTTTTACATCCTGCTTCACTCTTCCTTTGCACCATTAGGTCCCAGCTGGCTCCGTTTTCTCCCTGCATTGCGAGAGCTCACGTCCAGCAGCTGCTCTTTGTACAGGAGCAGCTGTGAGGCCCAGCTTTAATGTGTGGATATTATCACAGATTCAGTCATTTTGGTTACTTAGGTGAGATCTGTTCATGGTTTTATTCTTTAGAGACCACATGAAAAAGGCCGCTATGCAAAGTAAGACGCACTGCTCAACCTGAGGTCTGGTGCTTTCTACCAATATAGGGTTTACTCTGTTTAATCAGCAAGAAAGGATTCGGGTTTTATAAAATGAAGCATTAGCAAAACCTAAGCCATGTCAAAATATTACTACCTGTGACACCTAGATTATCCCCAAATATCCTCAGGAGCACTGTTCTCACCAGGGCAGACCTGACATCCCCCCCACCCCTCCAAGGGTTTTCCAGCGAGTTGTCTTTTCAGTGCCAGAGCCTCTTCTGAAGCTGTGCACACAGCAACGTGCTTCAGAGACAGTCCCCTCTGTTTTGTAAAGGCAAACACATCAAGCCCAAGGAAAGCACAAGAGTAATTTAAAGTCTTTTATTCCTAAATACAGCATTAAGAGGTAAGGGAAGTGCTCGGCTTTCTGGACTAGCCTTCATGTACAAAGGGAAGGGGTCAGCAGGAGAATTTCCTTCACTCCCAAAGCGCCTAGCTGGGATCCTGACTCCGTTTGGGGACATGCAAAGAGACAAAGCAAAAGCTGTGTGATTATCAACACTTTGCAGGTGCAGATGTGAGCTCAGAGGAACAACTAATCCAGTCACACAACAAAGCTGCCATCAGGCTATTTTTCCTCCAATTAACACGGGCTACCTCGAAGTGTAAAATTTGTTAGGTTTTTCTTAAAGTCCCTTCTGAATCTAGGGCAATAAATCAATTTTTTGAAGCCTGAGCTGCTTCCAGGGCTGCAGTTCCCTTAGTGGCAGCCTCCTTGCCTCCCACAGCTGGGCAGTGTGCCAGGGTAGCTCCTGTCCTGCCTGGGTCTGCTTCCCTCGCACCAACTTTCAGGAAAGCCGAGCTGACAGCAGACTGACCGGTAACGGTAATGAGATGTAATCCTTAAAACCCACAGTGAGGATATTGCAGCTTTTTAGTTCTGCAGGTCAACTGATGTATTTAGCTTGAATTGCCCACTAACATGTCTTAAGCAAGCCTTTTATTCTTTCTTTCCTTGCCATTTTTTCTCTCACCTCAATTCCTAAGTCTTTAGACAACTGAGAATAGATCAGAAAAGCATTAAACACCATAAAGATTTATTTTATCAGTTTTCTTTTCAGTGTTTAGTACCTTACAAAGGTGCAAGCTTGATAAATGTCAGAAGGTTTATTCTGTAAAAACATCCAGAAGGTTGGAGTCTTATCTGGATTCCTGGAGTATGCAAAATTGGATTGCCAGTCTCAGGAGAGTAATCTCATATGGGATTTTCTAATCCTTCTGTTGGCAATTCCAGCCTGCAAACGAACAGGAGTGGAAAACTGTTCACCCAAAGCTATTTAAATCTTGAAAGCTTCAGCCTCTACCAGTGTGGCTATCTCTGAGAACAACCTCCTGCTGGAACCACAAACTATTCACAGCACTTCATGCAGAAATATGACTATTTCAAAAACACGATTATAGCTGGTTCACTGCCTACCTCCACACAGGTGCGTCTGCTTTTCTGCTGGTGTATGACAGATTTCAGGGAAGGATGCTCTGCTTTGCATAGAAAGCTTTTCCAGGAGCAAGGTGCTCTGATGGTTACTGACGATTCTAATTCTGGCCCCACATTTATTCACACCCATTTGTTCTGAAAACAAGACATCTTCCTTGTGCTAAAATAACACCTTTCCTTTGGCAGTGAATAAGCAAAAGTTCTGCAAAGATCCTTTAAGGCAGAAGGCAGCATTAGGCATCCATTTATTAGTCATTAGTTATTTGGTGTTAAGTGGTTAAAAAGCTCCTCTTCCCTTGCCAGGATATAATTCAACTCTTTTGAAATAATTAGCAAATTGTTATCTCCAAAAAGGTGTAATTCTGATTAAGTGAGGCTATTTTTCTCCTACACTGTGCTAATCACTACCTTTCACTCACAAAGAGATAGGACCACCTTGGATATCTAAGCCGTACTGCGGCACCAGGCCCCAAACAGTGCACCCAGGAGAGGCATTCACGTGCTCTTCTTAATTTTTCCTGCATAGCTCCCTGCTTGGTGGAAACTGTCAAGCCCTTCCTCTCCTCCTCCCACCCAGGGACAGATAGCTTGCAAATCAATAGTCATTCCAGACATTGTAGTTTTAGTTAACAGCCAATGTTACTAAATTAGGAAACCTAGCTTTGGAGCCATTTTAAGTTTGGGATTTTTTTTAATATAAGTTATGAAAGTGTTTTCTTTTTGGCTTGGGTTTTCAAATTAAAATGGAGATGCATATTTTTTCTCAAAGGTGAAACAGAAGCCTCCACGTTACAACTTCTGTTTCTGTCAAGCTGTAACAGTGAGTCAGCAGAGGAGTGGAGGAGAGAGCTCTCCCAAGGCTACCAGAGAGGGACCAGAGTCCCAGGGGGCAGAAGCAGAAGGAGCTTTCTCTAAAGCCCTATAGTTCTGGGTTTTAAATTTGAACCTGAAACCATTCAGGGCTAGATTTCAATAACTGGTAGGAAATTAGTAATTATAAAAGAATAATCCAGAGGAAACCAAAGAGTTAAAAAGAGTGTGTGAAAGTGCAGCACCTTGTAATGAATGAGGACACTTCCACACAATCCTACATTTTTTACTCTTTGTGTTCACAAAGTCCTCAATATGATGAACCTCTGGTGTCAGATATGGCATTTCTGTAAGCTATAGTTAAGGGTGATCAGATGGGCAGAGTTGTTAAAGGGATCGATCTCAGCCTCTTCCATCTCCTGTTCTTCCTACCATAAGAAGTCATCACATAGCTGAGTAAGTCAAGTAGCTGGATGATTCAGCTACCTGGATTTTACCAAATAGATAGCATTAAAACTTCTATCAGCACTCACTGAAATGAGATCCCTTAGGCTGTGTTCACTCACAACCATTGCACAGCATCTTTTGTGTAATCATGGCAGTATTTTTCTCTGAAGAAGGAAGCAAAACTTTAACACTATCAGAGGTAGTTCCTGAAGATAAAATAAGGCAGTTTTCATACTGCTGAATTCATGCTCCATGCCCATGTTGGTATATTGGATTAATGGGGCTTCAACAGAATGTCAGTATTTTACTTGACTGGAGGTTCATAACTTTGTACGCCAAGTTTCAGGGTCTGTTCTTCAACTCACTGTAATTATAATTGGCGGGGGGAAACGCTTTACAGATGACCCTCCTCCCCAAGTGACATTCCCACAAATAGACCTGAGCTTGGTGTAGTTTGCAGCACTTAGGCAGAGCTCTGGACTGTATCACAAAGTCTCTTTAATAGGTTTGCCTCAGCAGCTGTAAAGTCCTATTGAATCTTAAAGGAAAGATCATTTGAAAGGCCTATAGACGTTTCACTGATTGCCTGTCACTGAAAGGCAGCAAGTAAAAGATTTGAGCAAAAGGGTCCCTAGGAGTCTCAAATCTGTAAATCTGTCAGGCTACATAGCCCCTGTGTATTTAAAATTAGGGTAGTTTAAAGAATTCATCTCTCTTAGAAGAATGTTGAGCATATTATGCATAGCATCCTCTGCTATGCTGCTGATATCCTGTACTTTTTTCATGACAGAATCTATTCATTTAATCCGCTCTCCTCTGATTTAGAGCTTGATAACATATGGCAAGTCATCAAACAGAAATTATCGCTAATAGATAACTGCCAATCAATTTCCATTATGCCCAACAAGATGTGACTGAGCCCTTTTTTTTACAAGACATATTGATTCGCAGAGCTGATTTCCCTGTCATTTCAAACATCTCCATGGGATATTTCTATTGAGCTTGCTGTATGCATTTGCTGCAATGAACCAGATGCTTATTTTCTCTCTGGCCTAAAGATTATTTATTTTGCTTTTTGAGTTAATCTGAAGGCCATATATCAAAGGGCCCTATCTGTTATATAACAGAAAAGTCAAATCCCAAAGGATAAACAGAGGAGGATGACACAGATTTAGCATTGAAATGGTTTAAGGTGACATAATTTCATAGCTTTCCATCCAAGTTACAAGTCATTTCTGTGGGACATGAGATTATTTGCTTGCTGGAGTATGACCAGGGCAAAATATGGGCACAGCAACATGGGTTGTGTTTTCCCACTTGGTGCAAGAGTGCTCCAGAGGGGCTGGGGATGTAGTGCCATCCACCTGCCCCCTGCTACAGGACTGCGTCCACACAAAATGCTCCTTGGATTTCGGAGCTGGCATTGAAAGTGATGATGTGCCCAGTAGCTAAATGGCTTCCTGACTGGAAATGGCTTTTGTGCTGCTTCTTGGGTGCACAGCTGGTGCTGAAATAACGGAGGACAGTCATAATGTGCCTAATTAGTCACAGGAAGAAGGAAATAGAGGAATACCCTGTCCATAGGGGACCCTTTGGGACAGAAAAAGGTGTCCGCCTTCCCTCATCAGGTTTCAGACAGCACTTCAGTATCTTGAGGGCAAACACGAAACAAGGGAGCAAAAGCTGTCATTATTGCCTGTGCTACCAGGACACTAATGTACTTGGTGTTGGAGAGTTATCTAGGAAAGCAGCCTAGCCCTTATCAGATGTTTTTTAGACAATGCAGGGGGGCTGCCGTTGTATGATGGACACTTCCCTGCTCTACTTGAGGTGGCTGGGTCAGGACATGAGTGAAGGTTAGGTTAGTGAGGCCTTGGACTATGCAAAGTCTACTTTGTCATCAGTGTAATATTTTGCCCACCAAATCCAACACTAAATGACATTGAAGGTGAAGAAGAGGTGAAAAAGAACCCTTCCAACCTCTCAGCAGTAGAGAATTTCCAAAATGGATTTGATCATACTCTCCAATGAACCTTATCTGTGTGTTTTTAACGTGAGTAACACTATCTCTAACCCTTCTAAAATCTACTAACAGCATTTGACTCAGTGACTCTCCTAGGGAAGTGAATTTCACAGCCTGACTACTTTTTAATTCTTTGAAACCTGCAAGCCATTAATTTAATCAAATGAACCATTATTCTTCTGTTCTGGGACTTAAAAAGAGGGGACTGATCAGTTTTTTACCCTGTCCATCAATCTTGCAAAGGAAATTACTGTAGAATTTCAATTAGAGGCAGCCACACTGCCTGGGACATTTTCAAGTGAGACTAGGGAAAACCATGGCAAATATTTAACATGCGAATATACTGGCTGGGCTGGGGGGAAACCTGCATCATTGAAATTAGTGGAAGCAAAACCCTGTCTGTTTTTGGTGCTGCTTCTTCATTTCTGCCATAATCTTTATTTCTGTCTGTTCAAGATTCTTTGGGGAAATCTCCCACGCCAACACAATTACTTCCAAAATGCAGACATCAATCCAAAGACTGGAAATGCATGAGAAACCAGACCCAAGAACACAATGGGAGACTACATAAGAAGCCAATTAAAAAGGGAATTGTGGGTGGTAGATGAAAGTATGTTGGATGAACATGATGCAATCTGGCAGCGTGCAGCAGATCTCTGCTCTCAGAGGCACATGCCAGGATCTCTTCCTCTGTAGCTCTTTACCTAAACATCTAGATTATCTGTTCAGCAGGTAATATACCATGTAGTTTCCTTCTTAAGTTAATTTGGAAACCATCTTTATTCCGCAACAGGTAAATCTTAAAATCTGTGTGCCCAACAAAGACTGAAACACTTTCAGAACAAAACAGTCCCAGATACAAGAGGCACCTCTGATAAAAGTTCAAGACCCAGAAATGTCAAGAACATATCTTCAGTGCTAGTTCTCAGGGAGCTGGAAAAGAAGATGTGAAATGATTTGGAAAAGAAATTAAATGCTCTGTTCCACTTCTGTAACTAGTCAGGGTTTGTATGTGTGTATGTATGTATGTACATATATTTCAGCATTGTAAAAGCTAGAGGTGTTACAGGAAGAAAGATTATGGTGGAAGAAAATTGGAAACAAAGTTTCTAGGCATGACAATAAAAGAGTTGAAGTATTAAATGGAGACTTCATAAATGTTCTTGCACGGGGATGCACTGAAAATATTGCATCTAAAATAACGCTAGCTGTGTCTTGCTAATGGAAATAAATCTAGGATGAGTAAAGCAGGTGCTTAGTTTAAAAAGTAATGCCAAACAGTAAAGTAACTAGGAAGAGAATGGGAATTAACTTAAAGTAATAAATGTGTTGTTAGGAAAAAAAGTCCTTGTAGTCTAGTGTACTCCTCCATAAGAATGATGGGAAAACAAAATAAGAGGACAAGTTTATAATAGCACTGGCTGAGACTGCAGACTTGATGGATCTCTCTTTGGTTCCTTGTTCCCCACACATGTTTTGGAGTGATTAAATTACAAGAAAAGCAAATCCTGGGGTCCAACAATTTACTCTTTTCCAGGGCCCCAACATATGATAAAAGGTACAAGACAGATTTGAAATCAGTTTCTGTGAGACATGTAAAGGCCTGTGGGTAAGAGTGGGGTGGAGACAAAAGGTGTTCTCTGAGTGGAAGCAAATTCCATTGTTTTTTCATTCAGTTTCTCTCATACACCTTGAATGGTTAACAAAACCACTTAGGAAACAATATAACTAAGTGGCTTTGGGGAATTAAGATACAGACTTGCTCCTGGAGATACACAAAGACACCTTAGTATTTCTGTGGTAACTGGCAAGGTTTAGGTAGAAGGTAAGTACAGAAGAAATAAAGGTTTAGGTAGAGGATTGGGTGTTTCTCTTCATAGGAAAATATTCTGAATGGACTAAAGGTCTACTTAGTTTGCACATTCTGAAGAAATACAGCTGTAAGTGTAAAACCAGACAGTTACAGAAGTTTCCTCTGGTTTAAACTGAATGTTCATTTCAATGATCTCTTCTTAGCTCTACCAAATAAAGCATATTAAAAACAATGAAGTCATAATCTCTTTTTTCATATGCATATCTACAGGAAGATGCTTCTCATGGTCTTCAGATGCTTCTTCTGGCCCAAGTGATCAATTTTGGTTGGGGGAACTACGTTTCCTTTTTGATTTGTACTGGTTTGAGAACTATTGCACGTCATTTCCCAGATACGAAGTGGTGGCATCAGCTGCAATTCCAGAACCGTGGTTAGACTGTGATTTCTGCATTAAAATAGGACTAGACGTACTTTGTTTTATAATATTTAACCAGAGATTGAAGACAGCCCTTTGAGGACAAGAGCGTATTGATTCTGGTAAGCTTTTTACTGTCTTGTTTTGAAATTTGTCCAAGAATCAGATTTCTGGGAGAAAAGACAGATCCAAAATCCCAGCAAGTGTTTTCCCCATGGGTCTCAAACCACATGCACAGCTACTTTCTTTTGTTGCATTTCACACAAAAACAACCAATGGGTTATTCTTGTCTTCGTGACTGAGTTACCTGAAGGAAAGATAGCAGGTACCTCCCTTGTTCATTGCCCCTTTTCTCACAGCTAGGTACCATGTACTGGCTAGGTCTTAATCTAACACACATGCTTAATTGTTCACTCGATTTGGGTAACAACATCTGTTTATATGACAATTCTCTTCACTGCAGTGATTTTATTTTACAGAAAATTATCTGGAGTGCCCGTATCAGTGGGATATTTTTAAATCACAACTGCAGTGAATCACAAGTCACATCTTTCATTTTCTGAGGCTAAACACACCTCCTCCTCAGTATCTGGAATGCTCCAGATAAGGGCCCTTATAGGGTTCTCTGCTAATTCTCTTAAAAAAAAAAAAATTGGAAAAGGTTTTGGGAAAACCTTGCCTGATAGGATTGCATTTGCATTTTATAAGCACATCTCATTGCTAGCTTAGAGAAATCCTGCAATTAAGACAGCCAAGCCTTTCTCTTTCCCTTTCATGTCCAGCTGGTGACCTCCCCGATGGGTCCATCGAGAGAAGAAATACCTTTCATTAGTCCCCATATACGTGACCTTGCAATCTGGGCAATTACATTTCATCCCACTATATTATTCTAGCCTGGTTGTCACAAAATACCAATTCAGGCTCCCGTCACACTGGAAAAGCTTTTCATCAGTGTTTCACCAGCACAGACCCACTCTTCATGCCAAAGCCGTTACGGAAAATATCAAATATGATCAGTCCCCAGAACAATCCTTGAAAAAACTTCAGTCCAACCCAATTAGCTCCCCTTCCAGAACAATTTGCCTGATCAGTTTCTTTATCCATCTGCAATTCACCTATTCATCGTCCTCTTCTCTGGCTTGGCTACTTATGTCCTATGCAGCCTTGAAGCCAGCACTTTGCTGCAGCCCAGGCAGATTAGTTCCACTGCATTTTCCCGGCTTAAAAAAATCAGGTGGACAGAGAGATCCCACTAGTCTACAACACTCGCCGCAGGTAAACCCAGGTTACCTTTTTGTATTATTTTCCCATTTATCTCCACATCTTTAACTATTCTTTCCGTCAGATCTGCCCTAATGCTCTCCATACCTTCAAGGTCAGAGTAACAGCCTGCTGCCTGCTCCCTTCCTTTTCCCTGCCCACCCTCTTTTGGACACCATGTGTGTCAGTAGCTGCCTGTTTGGCACTGAAAAACTCTCTTCCTTTAGAAGTCCATGACTGCATTTTCTGTGCCAAAATCTGTCTTTTCTCTAAGAGAGAGAGCGCCAGATGTCCCAAAGCCCAGTCATACTGAGTTCTTCTAAATTCTTTCTTCTACCTCAGACGTAATGATTTCCATTTCCTATATGCTCATTCTCTGCAGGAGCCCTAACCTTGTCTCCATATTTTGCATCTTGCAAAGAATTAAGTCAAAAGAGCCACTATATTTGAGGCCATATCCCAGTTACCTCTAACCTTGTCCCCATTGTGTCATAACCTATATCTTCATTCTTTGTTACCTTTTAATTTACAACAATCTTCTTATTTACAAGAATCTATTTTACCCTACTGTGAGAAAAAGGTTGTCAGATTCTGAAGAAAATAATGTATATTCTATAGTTTTTAAAGAACCTGTGACTATGAGTTAAATGAGTCCAAATTCATTTAAATTAATAATACTTTGTTTCCTGGCACTTAGGAATTTTGATGCTTAAGAATAGTTTGAGATATTAAATACCCTTATTTTAATTTATTTAAAGATACAAAAATCTCTCCTCTAGGGGTGTAAAAGATCTTATTAGGCAGTATTTATAGAAATTCTAGATAGGAAAGCTACCCCTTGGAACTGGCCTAATCCTGAGAGGGATTTAGGGGCTGAAGATGCTTTCAGATACATCCTGCATGTGCCATCAGTCAGACTCAACTCTGCAGACTCTGCTTAGCTTATTAATTACTTCAGTCTCAATAACCAGAACCTTTTAGGAAAGAATAATGTGTTACTCAAGCAAGCTGATATGTTTTAACCATGTGTATGCCAGCCTACTGGTGTTTTACCATTTCTCAATAGAGCCATAACTACTACAGCTTATCCAGCACTGATTTATCACTGATCCTTTCCTTTTAAATCCGGTTTTGAGTCTTTTTGTACCTGTGAGAAAAAAAACAAGAGATATCTAAAACAGAAAGGCCCACACCATGCTTTATTCATAACCTGCACACAGAAAAAGGCCAATTCCTCAAACCCAATCTCAGTCAAACTCAATTTACAAACAAAGAGTAGCCACACGGGAGAATTGAGTGGGGGAGAGGGTTTAGAGGGAGGGGAGGGAGCAACGTCTCCCCTGAGGGCTGAGATTTCATCTGCTCCTCTTGGCAGATATCTGACAACTGATAAACCCTGGGAAAATAGAGCTGACAGTAAGAAAGGGTGAACGCAGCTTGTTAAGCAGAAGACCAAATGACACTGCTGTGGTTAGCCAGCATCTATTTAAAGAAGGAGTTACAAGGACTTTGCACAGTCCTTGACAGGGGACTCTGGGTTTCCCTTCTGTTCCTTCTAGGAATACAGTTTCCAAACATTGCGATTGCATTAAGTTAAGGCTGTTGAAAGGAGGCAGGGATTAGCACTGTGAGATAAAACTAGAGGCATTGAAAAGTGTCTTGAGACGTGCTGTTGGGGAAAAAACATGGGGGAAAAGCATGGAAGCACGTTAGGAAATTAAGACCTGATGTTCCACAGATAACCTTCCTTTCCACTAATATCCAACCCCAGAAACATATCCTGTCAGTTCCTGGGGCTAGTTCCCAACTCACTACAGTGCAACCTCTCATCTAAAAGGGATTCTTTCTCCCTCTTCTCCCCAAAATCAAACTTTTATCATTTTTGCCCTTTTTTCCGCCGTGAAAAATGAAAGGTTTGCACCCATAACACTAGCCTTTTGCATCCACTTTATTCCCAGGAGAAGTGGATAATCTGTCCTCATCAATGCTTGAGCCTATTTTCCATTAACTCATGGAAGATCAGGATTTAGTGCGTCTCAGCCTAGACAAGTTTTGCTTTTCACCTAAGCAGGCTGGTGTCAAGAGCAAGGGACCCGGGTGCCAGGTGTTAATATCCAGCCCCTGTGAAGGCAGCCAGCAGCAATCCCTGCTCCACATATGCAGAAAAATAAATCCCTCTCTCTTACACTTTCCTGTGGTTGAGTCCAATTTGGTCTTAAAAACAAAGAGATTCCCTAGGGGGAGGGGAAGATCAGGCGTTAAATTGCATAGGTCTGAGTATCCCTGAGAATGCAGTCCTAAATGACTTGATTATGTCATACCTTGGTCACATCACAATGTATGCTAATCCTGAAGCTGCAATGGAAACTGCTACATCTCATTCCCATGATTTTAAAGAAATGGTTTTAATCTTCTGTGTTAACAAGTCATCTTTTTTTCTTCCCTCCCTCAGGCTCTGCAGGTGTTTGTTTTACAGCCAAAGATCTTAGAAAAGATAAGAACTACTTTCTTTTCCCTTTCTTTTCATCCCCTCCCTCCCGCCTACAACCGAGCTACTCAAAGCACCAAATTCACTTGCAGCAAATCCAGCCCTCAGTGTGGGGAAATTCTTCTCCTCCTGTTCCCCCACACTATTGACAGCAAGAATGGCATTTTGCTGTGACTTTTCTGTCACCTTCACAATGAAGCAAGAGGTGAAGCACCCCGAAACAGCTGAAGGAACTTTGGGTGTGGGAACTGGCCCTGGGCCATGTGAGCACAGACTTGACCATCCAGACAAATAACTGCGATGCAAGAGGTTACCATGCATCAGCTGCATGAGTATAGGTCAACTGAAAGCTTATACTTCCCTCCAAATTTCACATGGCATGCAAGGTTTTGAAGACTCTCCCCCCCTGAAAAAGACTCTCAAATGGTTTTGCACAACAGCAAAAATTGGGCTATGATTATATAACACTGGGAAGCTAAGGCCATGGTTATTTCACTGAATACGTGTTGGCATTGAAAGTATTTAAACTAATGTTTATTTCTGCACTTCTAAAATTTCTGGGAGGGGGAATAAAGTTCAAAATTATAAATGTGAGGAAGAAGAGGTCCTTGTCATATGTTTGCGTAACACCTAGCAAAATGGAGGCCTAATCCTGCTTAATCCCCTAAGATTTACTGTATAAAGAAATGCTTAATTTTTAAGCAAATATAAATCCACACATGTAGAATATGAAGTGTCCAGTCCTACTGGTGTGGAATACTACAGATTCCATATAAAATTGCTTAAAAGGTGAGACTATTGAAGGACCAAGCCCCAATCCATTTTGTATTCCTATTTATTGAAAAGAAATCATAGATAGATCCTCCATAGGGTTTTTAAGGTGCTAATTATTAATTAGCTGTGTGCCTCTGAACAAAATAAGCATTGCCTCCCATTTTAGATTGAAAAGCTGAGAAAGGGTTGTGAAATGAGTCTCCCTGAGCTACAGAGGTGACATTGCTGAAAATCAATATGCATGAATGTTCAAGGGCAAGGTTGGATGGGGCTTTGAGCAATCTGGTCTAGTGGGAGGTGTCCTTTCCCATGGCAGGAGAGCTGGAACTAGATGATCTTTAAGGTCCCTTCCAACCTAAACCATTCTGTAATACTATGATTCTATGATGAGGGTTTTGGTGTGAATGGCAGACCAGGGACAAATTTTTAAACTCACTGTAGTAAATGTAATGACTAAATTAACTTTCTGCATTTGAATTTCTTCTCTCTGGCTCATTATTTCTAGAGCTGATGAGCACAGATACTTCACTGTGCCCATGGTGGGCTGTTTTCAAACCTCAGTCACACCCAGGTTTCTTCAGTCCTAATTGGCAAAACATGACATTTGTCTGCAAGGTGCAGCCTTAGGGTGAAAGAGTTTTCATTTATTATCTGCGGGCAGCAAATGACAAATTGAAGGTGTGCAATATGTTGGGAGAAGGGAGGGATGGATTTGAATTTTCCACACAGCTCCACATGCCATCTCCCCTTGTGCCTTACTTTATTCCCAGTAGTCTTAATTTTGCCAGATCTCCCTTACCAAGAGATCTCCAGGACTCACTGATTTGTCAGTGTGGCTCCCCATTGCATGTGACTTGTCAACACCATCTGTTTTCTCCTGCTCCCCACCTTGTTACTTGTTGTTTTACTTTGTAGATAGTTACTCATTCATTGACTCAAGGCAATGAATAGAACAGTGATCAAATAAAAAGACCCCAGGCATAAGCATGACAAGAGAAAAAAGGAAAAAAAAAAAAAGAAAAAGAAAAAAGGTTGTACAGAAATGTTCTAAAATCGTATTATTCCAGTAGTACTGTACAGTTTTTAACCTTAAGCAAAGGAAAGTCGATGACTTTAATAGAGCTTCTCCATAAAGCTTTGTCTTTCTCTTTCCTCCTGGGAAAAAACCCCAAACCAAAATAAAACAAAAAAACCTCACAGTCCTGCTAATATTTTTTTCATCCTTTCTTTTTAAGAAAGACAGTCTCTCCTGCCCTATCAGAGCAATCAAACCTGTGATTCACAGGGCTGGCTTCAAGCTACTAGCCTGGGCATTAGGCAGCACTTAAAGGAAATTAATCTGAATTTTGCTTCTTAGAAAGGGCACATTTTCGCTTTATTTTTACATTAAAGCAGGAAAAGTAGAAAGAAGGGGGAGCAGAGGGGGATGAAGAAGGGTGGGGCTCATTATGAAACTGCAGGGCAAAATTGGTTCACATTAGAAATGCTTCAGAGCTCAGCATTAACTTTGTTCCTTCACAGTAAATAAGCTAGTGAGCAATAAGAAATGTGTAAGTACTGCCAGGGGGGTTGTAGATTGGTAGACACAGGGGTTTGTTTAATGTCTCCCTCTATGTGCATATTGTAGTTGATATTAAAAATTGGATATTAGAGTTTGCCTTGGACTATTCTATTTATTATTTGTGCTGTGATGGAGAATGAAATTCTGCATCCTGTGTTTTATGGGTGGTTAAGCTAGATAATTTAATCATCCCTCCTGGCCCTGCACTCAACACAGCTGGAGGTTGCAATAAGGATTGGAAGGCTCCATCTTATTAAATACCAGAGCAAAGCCACCATTATTATTTCTTGCTTTGTAAAAATACATCAAGAGGAGTGCCCTGTTGAGTTAGATGATCTACAAACACCAAGCCAAGGTACCATCTTTGCTGAAAAGTGTTTACAGCTTAAGGTGAGAGAAACAGAGCAGAGAGGAGGGAGGGAACAAATTAATAGCCTCTCTGATGCCCGTCAGTGGGATAAGCCTAGATTCTGACTTCATAAAAGTCCTTTCCCTGAAGTTGTAGCCCTTCACTAGATGCTTAACTCTTCAATAGATCCAGCATGGCTGTCCTGTGCCCCAAGGGCTACACCTGGACTTTGGCAGAAAGGGACCACACCAATAACAAGGTTGTATGGACATGAGCTGGTCTCTGCAGAGCCACCCAGGTGTGTCTGCCACTCAGTGATCTACTGACCAAAGCCCACCCCTCCTTTTCCTCAGATGTCCAAGCATGGGAGATGTAGCCATCCCACTGGCTTGTCCTGCCTCTGTAGGGCTGGCTAGAGAAGATGGACCACAGCATAGAAAGCCTGACCCCCAGTAAGAAACAGATATATAAATGAGACACAGCTCAAAGGTCGGTTGCTGAACTGTGGTTGATTAGAGGTCTGCAGATTATGTTTTAGCTTGAGTTGTCAAAGCCTAGAGAAAATGGGCAGTCTTAAACTCGGTTAAAGGGCAGCTACAATAAGAGAAAATGTCAAAGGGCCACAAAGTCCTTGGAGACAGGTGAAGCTCCCCCAAAAACTGAGTGAAGGCTGCTCATAGTAACCTTTATCAGGGCCCTGGTGTGGTGTTACCTAGTTCTTCTTAATGAATCTGTGATGCTGCCAGGTGATTTGAATGTTTTTTCTATGGCTCCATGTAAATCTGTTTAGAACTGTGAAGGACTCAAAAATTATATCCAAACACTGCCAGACTCTTAACTTGGGAGTTTTAGAAGCATGTCGTTTGTGTCCCTTATCCCATTTGGGACCTGTGATGGACAACTGAGAGCCATGATATCTCTCTCCTGTCCTGCAGCATTGCCTGCAGCTTTTCGCTTTATTTCAATCCTGCTGCCTAGGAAAAGCACATTATCTGTTGTGCGCTGTTCTATTCACATCTGAGTGATGACCTTTTAGAGGAGTTAACAATTTTACTAAAGGAGAAAAAAAAAAAACAGCAAAAAATGTTTTTTATCTGATTCTATCATTTTTAAAAGTTTCACAGATGGAGATCATATGTGCCATCTTATTAACACTTGGGAAGATGGGGAAAGGCTGATATTTGAACAGGCTTTTGCTCTTTTTTCTACAATGGCAATGAACCCAAATTCCAGATTCTCATGCTGCTAAAGGTCAACCAGCTTTCTCAAAAAAAAAAAAGGGAGGAATGGCCATATTGTCTGAGACCATCTAGCACACAAGCCCTTGGGGAAAAGTAAAATTCCACAATTATATATGACTTTTCCCCTTAGCCTCTTGTAGCCTGCTTATTTAATAAGTCTAAAAAGCTCTCTGTTCCAAGTATTTCTCTAGCATTTCTTGGAACCTATGTAAGTCTGCACCCAGAATATCCCCAGGAAATCAACTGCACAGGTTTACCACAAATTTTATGAAGAACCAGCTCCTCTTGCTCATTTTAAATCTGACTCCCACCACTCTGAGGAGTTTGGGCTCTTAGTCTTTGGCCCCTTGCTCTTATTTCAAAGTAGATGGTGAGTACTAGATCTCTCTCTGCTCTTTCTGGATATTTATACCCACTTCTGCTACTGCTTTTTCTTAATACACATCTTAGCATTTTAGTTTTGGAAACTTCCACTCTGGCCTCTCCTCCCTAACTGCTTGCTCAGCTCTGCCTTAAAAGATTTCAGGCAGCTTTGATTCTGTCATTTCTCTCAGATATTGGCGCCCTCCCTCAAGGGTTCACTGTATGTTCACAACTTATTTTCTTTCCTTTTTTTTTTTTATATTGTAATTATACTTCCCATAGGACAGCTGTTGTGTTTTATATACACAAAAACACCCTGAAAATTTAATGTCAGCATAGCAATGGGGAATTCAGAATCTAAATGCAGCCATGCATTCATTTCCCTTCGACTGTTCATAAATTCTTACAAAAACAAAAGCTTCGAAGTAAGTTGACTACCTTTAAGTCACCTCCTCTCAACTCTTCCTTTATTTTGTCACCAGTCAGGAATTGTGTCCTGGTTTTTGGGGAAGGGAGAAGTTTTTCATAGAGGGGGAAGGAAAGGAGATGCTGTCTAGACTTTTTCTATTTTGTTTTAAATGTCTTTTATATTTGTGTGGCAGAAAGCCACACAACTTTATACAACAGTTGTTGCAGTGCTATTCCTTCTCCTTTTCTCATTTGTGCAAAACCAGGAGGGTGCTACATTATCCAAAAGGCAGAACAGACTTATCTGTCACTCGCAGAGCTTGGCTAATGTATGTTGCAGTTGTCCCAGGAATACTGCCTCAGCGATATCGGTGTAATAGACGCAGTACAAACGCATGGCATTAAATCAAACGTCAACTCTGACCTTTAGGGGTCAAAGAATCAAAAGCAGGGAGTTGCAGATGCTCTTTTTGAAGGTCCCTGGAGATTCCCTATACCCTGTTCCAAGAAAAGCTCATGATACTTTAAACATGTTTGCATACTGTGGGGTGCTGAAGGATTATCCCTGCTGGCTCTTGAGTGAGGTGCAGGAACCCCTCATCCCAGGGCAACCGCACCCCTGCTTCAAGAGACCTCCTTGGCTACCCCTTGGGTAGTGAGAAGTTAGTCCTTGCTGCAAAAAGGAGGAAGGAGGCTCCAGTTTCTGTGGTCTTGTGACATTCTGCAATAAGAAATAGCAGTGCCTTGAAGGAACCCTGAGAAGCAAGCTGGTGTTTCCCGAGCACATGCTGGAAAAGGGACCGACGTAGAAATAGGGTGGGGGGATTTTCAGTTCAGGCAAATCCCTGGCAGAGCCAAGGGTTCAAAGCTCTGAGCTTGATTTAATCACAGTATCAATCTGTCTCTTGAAACAACATACTCTCTGTGGAGAGCAGTAAGTCTGGAGATACATGAATATTGCCTCAACAGATCTGAAACAATGGAGAGAAATGGAACAATGCCATTCAGGAAAGATTCCCCAAATCAGGGGAGATCTTGGGACCGAGTTAAAGTTTGACTAAGAAAAGGTCAGTCAGCCCATCAGCACATCGACACACATCCCTGCTCCATCCCACAGTGCTAGGGAACATCAGCCTCAGGGCTGCCATCTCCTGTCTGGGAGGTGGTCCAGGTATCAGCACAGGTGGACCGAGGGGTGACATGGCAGAGGACCAGCTTCATCACTGCAAAGTGACCTGTGTGAGGACACATCCATACTTAGGTGTTGATTTCTTAGTTTCTCCACTGTCAGTTTTTTCTCAGATCAAGAAGCTGAACTGGTGACACCCACAACTGTTTCAAGGGAAAGGTGTCACTGGAGCCTGCTCATCCCTGTTGGTATTGGCCCATTATAGTCACTCGTGAAACAGGCACCACAGAAGTATCAGAACAAACTGAAATGTGGGAGTTCCCATGAATTTTTCTCATCCAAATATAACATTACTTAAGCGTGACCCTGCTTAGCTTGTTGAAATAAGAGGTTTTGTTCCTGGAGGTGTCAGGTCTTTAGGTTAAACAGATGAACAGGCAGGTAAGATATAAAATATCGCACGGCCCAGAAGGGCTAATACTCAATTTGATGTTGACAGTGCCTTTCCAAAGCAGGTTAATTAATGTAATAATTCAGTTTTCTCCTTTTTATATACATTTGTTCAAAGAAATTTGTTACTTTGAATATTTCCCTGTCTTTTTGTTAATTATGCAACCCATTACAACAAGGAACTAATTAGGAAATATATCTGGGTTTGGAAACAAACTGCATCAATGCATTTTCACAAAGGCTTTTCATCTTCTTGAGACAAAGATCGCTTTCAGCTATAATTAAGGCTGATGATAAACCTGGTAAAGAGGAAATTAACAAAAATCGCAGTGTGCTTAGCAGCTCAAAGGGCTTATGAAAAAATATTTCTGAAAATTAAAAAAAATTAACACACAAGTGAATACTCCTCATGACATTCTCAATTATACCAAGAAGTCATGGATTTTTTCATCAAATTGAGCATTCCCTCTTACTTTCTACAGTTTGATGTTTCATGCCATTTAATTGCTGCCAAGTAAGACTGGAAGTCAGTTTTCCATACACATTAAGGGAAGCTGCAACCAGCAATAAATTCCTAGAAAACGGCTTGTACAAATCATTTCCTTAATCAAGAAAACTCAGAAGCACCGCCTGATTTACTGTTCTTTGTTTTAATGCATATTTGTCTTTTGGGAATAGCTGTTAGCACCCCAGGGTCTTGTCCTAGGTTCTGACCTTGATTTATTCTCAAGCTGTGGACAAATCACTTAACCTCTTTCGAACTCACTTTGTCTTCCTATAAAACGGACATATGAATTTCTTCATCTAAGTCCTGGGTTGACTCCGCCTATAGCAAATATATATAATGTTCTCTGAGAATCTAGTACAAAAGGTGGGCTACCGTACAAGTGACAAGTATTGAAATATGAGGATTTTTCAGGTGCCAGACAGGTTCCCATGGGTCCCTTAGTGAAGAATCTCGTGCCATAATTAGCACTGCCCGTGAACTGTCCAGGAAGAATAACCACCTAAATTTAGCCTGTAACCCCCTACAAGATAGGTTCAAATTGGAAAGTCTCTTAAAAATACCTTAAAAAAAAAAAAAAGCTGAAAATACCATCAGACCAGATGTTATGCGTCTTAGATATGACATCTTTAGCATACCAGCAAGAGACATTCTGTTTGAGCTGATGACAAGGTGAGATCCCACCAGCCATTTTCTTCTCTCAGGTGAACACTTTCTAGAAGACCGTGACTCTTCCCTATAACATCGTCAGCCCCCACACTCAAAAAACTTACAGACTGAATTTAAAATGTTGGAGTCTTCATGTTGTCAATCCTGACAGAGTACTGGATGTGACACACTGGTGTAAGCAAAGAGATCCTGTAAAGAATCAAGACTAATGGAATGCAGAATTAATGGGATGCTGATGGGGCCCATACACTTAACTCACCTCCTGAGACATTAATGGGGGTAACAAATGGTATTCCTACAGGGCCTCATCCCCTAGCTCCACAAGTCTGGGAAAATGTACAGATCTACCTCAAATTTGATAAAAAGGATAAATGCAAGGATCACCTTACTCGTGATTGAGTTTGAAATTGGTGTTAGCATGCCCCAGGAGATGTTGCTGTCTCTCCAGAAAGATGGGAGCAGATGGCTTCTCCCCTGATGCTATAGAGAAGATGGATTCCCTCCTATTTCCTTAAATCATAACTGTTGTTGTTAGATGGGGGCGTAGTCACACTGCTTTGGAGAAATATGTTGAAATTCAAAATAACATTGAGCTTCTGCAGTTTGCTCTGTGAAAGCTGTACCTTTAGACAAACTGGCCAACCGAAGGGGCCACAAAACACCATCAGCTTCTCAGAGGGAAGGCACAGTTTTGCAAAGTGCACTCTGCCAGGTGTCCTAGAGACTGTTTCTGCCACTCGATATGATGCTAGGGTTAGTGGCTTTGTGCAGCATAGGTCAGAGACCAGCACTACACCCACTGTTGGTTTTGTCACAGCTTTCCAAAACCACAAGAAACACTGCCTGGAAATATCAAAGGATTTAGGAGACAAAGAAATGACAGTGTTTTCCATCCTGAAAAGAACAGGCCAGAAAATAGTAGATTTTTTTTCTCTTCTAATAATGTGTATCAGTCGGCAAAAAGGTTATTAACCACCCCATTGAAACTCTTTTTCTCTGTCTATATTTAAAGACCGCATGTGTTGATCAAAGGATGACATAATTAAATGTTCTTCAAATGCTCAAGCCACATTAGCTGAAAGCCTCATTTTGTTCTTGTTGTTGCTTTTGCATTGTATTTCAAACAAATCATGAGCTGATTAATTATTTAGCAAGTACTAACCTCCCAACCATTCCGTGCCCACAAAGTGAATCTGATTCAAGCAAATGTCTTTTTGACAAATGGCTTCAGCCTGCCTGATTTATCAGCATGATGCAAATGGGGTACTTTGACAATGTGGCATTGGTTACAGACTTCTCTTTGTGTTGGTGGTCTTATATTTCTGGCTGCTTGCAAGGAAGTAGGGAGAAAGAGTTTGTTCTGAAAAGATATTATCTAAATCAGTTTCGAAATATGTGCCTTGGTAGCACCCATCCCCAAAAAAGCATTAGGACATACAATTTTGGCTGTGCTTTCAGTAGTGAAAGTCATCTGCTGACTCTAAGGCAAGAAAATCAAGAATATCATTACAGTTGTGAGACTATTAAATTACCAACCACAAAATAACTTCTCAAATCATAAATCTCTTCCAGAGAGGCTCATGTGAGGTAAGATTTTACACAGGCCATGATAACACGAGAACGTGTTAAATTCCACAAGCAAAGCCTTTCCTCCTCTTGTGCAAATGGAGACAGACAGTCCCACTGTAGGAAGTCACTTCCTACAGTGAAAACCTGTCTTTTTTGCTCTTGTTCCTGGGGTTTGCAATACTATCACCTCAGCTGAGATAAAGACCCTTTACCCATGGGACGTAGCTTTCACTGTTGTCGGTGGGGTGCAGCATCCCATCCAGCCAGACAGCTACAGAGCTGCTCTCACTCAGGCCTAAGGTAGGAGATGGTGATTGTCTCCTCCTCACAAATCTCAGACCACAGCCAGAGCATATGACATTACATCTGCAGAAAATGCTGCAGCTTCTTTCCTGCCCTTCAGCCCTCTCCAACACCATCAACCCCAGCTAAAATCATTGTACTTAGAGACTGGGGGCTTCCCAGTAAGAAAGAGCCATTGGCCTTGTGGAAGTCAGGGTCCCTGGCTATGGCTGTACAGCTCCCTGTCATGCAGTCTAATGGACTGGAACTACTCTACCTGTTGAGGTATCTCACACAAGGTGGTCTTGGAATGGGAGAGACAACTCTTAACATGTCTATGAATTCACATGCACACTGAATGAAGTAGGAAAATTGTATGGCACAGTTGTCACTGTTGATTAAAGACAAATTGTTTTATCCGCACCAATTTTCTTGGCAAGCAGGAGATGAACGACCTGGAGCAGCCTGTAGACCACATTGCTGCTTCCTTGCTGTGTCTTGTTAGGCTGCCCCAGCCACTGAGGGGTGAATTTAGGGTTATTTTGCCTAAACAGAAACAATAGGGCAGCCTTTTCAAACAGGGCAAAAAATAATCTTCCCTTTCTGAACAGGAAACAGCTGAACAATGTGGGGCTACCAATCACTTAAGATGAATAGTCAAACCATCGCCTGTTTAGGAGCATGCTTTCTATATCTTCCAAATAACCCCTGTGTGGACAGCTGTCTGTTTTGCACACATAAGGCAGAAAAAACCGCTAGTCCATGAGAGACTGAATAACCTGAATAGTTTATCTCATTCCAGTGGCCCCTGGGCATGCAGCAGTGGGAACTTTTCAGCTCTTTCTAAAATGAACTTGGTTTTAATTGCGTGCCAGACTCAACTGAAGACAAAGGAAAGTCTGTTTCTTCTTAATCACTTCTAACTGCTCTGCTTTTTCTCTCCCTTCTGCCTCACTGCTATCTTTGCACAGGTTTCCACTGATTTCTCAAAAGAGAAACTTGAAAGAGTATGACCATCAGTCAGCCCTCACGCAGCCTGTGTCTCAGCCATTCCTTCTCTCCTGTCTGGCCGTCAGCACAAGGTCAAGCACAGGTTAAAGCAGAGCTCACCTTTCACACCTTCCTTGTCATCTCCTTTCTCATTTAATGCAAACCTCACTTCTGTGCTGCCCATAACTCCAACCAATGACCTGAGCATCTTCTTGCAGACCTCGGATTCTGGCAGTGCCTAAACCTTGCCGGTTGTTTCTGCCTTCATTCCTCAAAGATTTCTCTTTCTCAGCCAGCACTATGAGTAAAGTCCATCTCTCCCTGCTTACATCAGCATTTGCCCCCAGCAAATACAACCCAACAAATACACATTCAGAAGGAAAGGAACTGCTCAAGTCCTGCCGCAGAAAGCCAAACACAGACCTTAGGATGCTGGTTTGGTACTGAAGTTCAAGATGTTTTTAAGAATTCCTTTCACTGCCCACTGGAGAATGTCAGACTGTCTTTCTGCAGTGAGAAATGGGCTGGGCTCAACTCCATACCACATGTACATAACTGAAATGCTCCATGCCCCACTCTTCACTGACTATGCAAGGAGACAAGTCCAAGCATCCTTGGGAAGGAGGCTATTTGGATCATTCCTGACTGCAGGAGCCATAGGAGGACCCACATCTGAAAGCCTGAACGTGTCCCTGTGCTCACCCCAGCTGAGATTTCCTCCCTTGGTTTAGAGTCCTTTCCCTCCTGGGGGCAAGAAAAACTGATTTGGATGCATGCTGTAGGAAAGCTATTTATTTTGTCTTTATTGTAACCCAGTGCAGACCTCTTCCTCCAGCTGAACTAGCAGATGCAATTAGAAAAATAAAATAAAAAGAATGTATTTGATTTCCCAGAAAAGAAAACACTTTAAAATTCTGTTACTTTATCTTAAATACACAACCATGGATCTCCAAACTTCTATTCTTTGTGATCCCATCTGGAGCGTCAGATTGTAGAATAAATGTGCAAGGAAAATAAAAGTCTCTCTTAACCTCCCAGAACCCTATTTTTTTTTAAAATACAAAAGGCCGGAAAGGGACTGGGCTTACTCTGTTGTCAGGATACCAGTATTTTACAAGAATTATTGCCCATATTCATCCTAAGAGAACTGTGAATAAAAATACAGAATCTCATTCATACCCAAAGGTGAAAAGATTTCAAGGTTTAACACGAAGCATCTCAGTAGCGTGGAAACAAATTTGCTACCCTTTCTCAAAAGATTTTATTATTTTTATCAGCTACAGTTGCCTCGGGATCTCACCGTCTGAGGTACTGTGCAAACATCGAGCAGGTTTCTGCTAGAAAAGATTACTTCAAAGCAGACTTCAAAAGGCAAGGTGTCAAAGGAGGAATATAAGAGGGAAACTGAGGCACAGGGAAGGGTGGTTAGATGCCCGAAAAATCATTTCAGAAAATAGGCAGCACCTTGACTCTAGAGCCCCTAAGAACCATCTGTGGATCAAAAACACAAGAGCATCCTTCCTCTGTCAGATAGACGAGGCAAGGATGAGAAAACCTGTGGCAGATTCCCCTTCTCCACGAGACTTGTTTGGCCATTGTTCTGTTTGTCAAGTTGGAGCTAAAGGCACGAAATCAGACTGCTGGGAATAACAGTTCAACCCATGTGTGGAGGCTTGAGGGAGGTCAAGCAAATTTTCCCGGGGGTTTGTATGGGGGTATCAGTGGAAGCTTTTTCCCCAAGATCAGAAAGTTGTCAAACTATACATCAACAAGGCAGTTTACTGGAGCAAGAGTCTCTCCATTGAGTGGAGATGTGCTCATATTCTGCCTCTGGCTTTGGGATCACCTGGGATGTCTTCTCCAGATGTCATTTTTCCAACATAATTTTTTTATATGTTACTTGTTTAGGTACTTTGATGACTGCTGGTGAAATCTTTTTTCCCTAAGATACAGGTAACATTATTCTTGAAAATATGCTTTTAAAGTATTGAAAAGGGTTCATAAACAGAGGGTGATCTTCTGCAGGTGGAGAGACAAGGGATGCGAATTTCCTCAAGTTCATTCAGTAAAATAGGAATAAAACATCATTTTCACTGCAATACATGCATTCAGCTGGTAAAGGCAGAAAAAGACACAGAACTGGCAGTGCATTTGAATCACAGATTTTTCATTCAGGCCTATTTTTATGAATAGGATGGGTTATTCTCTTCCTTAATGGTTTAAACTTAACCCATGGAGCACCATTTTAGCATGCAAACATCTTCTGGAAAGCAATTGCTCCATAAACAACCCCACATTCCATATCATTTACATCTGAGAAATACATCCCATTAGGTCAGGACTAAAAAAGCCCATAGAGAACAAGCTCAAAATGTACTGCTAGTTCTGAGATATATGCTGTTGTTCTTCCTAATTATTCTTCTAGTTGCAAACATCGTTAAGTTCCAAATGCCTCTTTCCCTGGAGTACAGAAATGAGAAGCAAGTCTATTTTGAACAAAAGTGAAAAAAAAAAAAAAAAAACCCAAACCAACAGCTACTATATATGAATGATGCTTTTTTCATTAATTCCATCTGCATGTATTGGCAGCATTTACATAAACACTTTTTTTTTTTTTTAATTTCCCTAATTTTCCATTGGGAAAAGAATGCAACTGAATGGGCCTGAGTGCATTAATGGGATTGGAGGCAAGTCTTCCTATGCTCCTGTAAGACAGAGACACTAAGGGAAAGATAAGCAAGTACAGTTCTGTTCCACAGGTTGAGACAGTAATAGCATGATTGAATTTAAAATGCATTTCTTTTTTCTGTACAGGCCCAGCTGTAAAGATGTCGTGTTAGGGCCATGGGAACTTCTAACTATCCTTGAATATCATCTCTAGCTGCTAGCTTTTAATCTTGTCCTTATTTTCTATTGGTCACTGTCTTACCAGAATGGCAGAAAAGATGTTTTACCAAGGAGGAATACAGAATTTGGGTGACAAATGACAATTTTGTAATCTTCCATTTTAGAAGCAAAAAGACTAACCTCACAGAGAAAACATCCATTCAACTTGGGAAGAGGTCTCTAAAGGTTTTGAGGACTGTTTCTATTTCAAATGGGTAAACTGTGTACAGTGATCTAAGCCTTTATAATCTTTTCTTTAAAACACTTATGCTATTAAAACCCTGATGTAAACGACTTGAGGTATTCTGTCATTGGTTCTCCATTTACGGAAAATGAAGGTGCTGTTCCTCATTCTTTAAAGAAAAGCATCATTAAACTGTTCTAACATCTTATAGATTGTACTGCAATTCTTTCACTCCCTAAATTAATGGCAAAATGAACAAGGGCAATTTTCAGAAAAAGCTAGGATCATGCAGCATAAGATGTGCTTTATTTCTTTGACAAGCATAGTTTATTTTTAATTATTCCTTTTGCTTTACAGTACATTAATAAATGCTCTGGAGTATATTTAATGTAAGCAATGAAATCTTAGTAATACAAGGCTTCACTACAAGCTTCTGATGCTTGCTGACAAAGAGGCAGGGACCTTGGGGGAGATTTTGTTCACAAAAGATACTTCCATGGAAATTAGCAGCCCATAAATTAATCAGGTTCTCCCAAAAGAGGACCCCAGTTAATATGAGCTCTCCAAATTTGGGAACCCTTTCCAAGCTCGTATAGAGACTTCTTTGAAATTCAGTGGAGAAAGAGACTGACTCATCCTTATCCCACCCTGAAAGAGGAAGTCAGACTGCAGAACCAGCAGAAAATACCTCCACTCCGAGTACAGAGCCAGAGTGGTGTCACGGGCTAAAGCAGCAGCCTCTACGGTGCTAACATTAGTCACAGTTAGTGCTCGTCAAGGATTGATTATAATGACAGCAGCAAGATCCCCACACCTTTCCTACAGGGATCCCAGCGGCTCCAGGGTTGTCTAGCCCCAGGACCTGGGATATCATTACTCTGAGGTGACCACTAGAGAGAGTTCAGCAGGATTTCACTGCCAGATCCCATGGCCCACACCGCACACCTTCAGTCACTATTGGCCGGACATGCTGTATGTTGCAAAACCACTATGACACAAAACAACCACCTTTTGCCCTTTGCGGCATTCCTGGCCCCTCCCCAGCAGAGGAGGAGGAAGGGGGAAGAAGACCCTCTGAAGCAGGGGGAATACACATTGAAGCGCGTGTTGGCAGTAATTTGAAGAGCCCATCCATGCAACAGCACATCAGTCTTCCTTCAGCAGCAATCATGGGATGCCCTAGGGTGGGATGAAGGGAGAGAGACCGCAATGACAGAAGGAAAATGAAAAGGAGATGGAGAACAAGTGGAGGAACAACTCTGCAGCTGAATTTCACATCACAAGGTAGATAAATGACAGCCGTCTGCTTAATGCAGACAGCAAGGCACTGAAGTCAAAATGCAAACTGAAGCTGGATGGAGCCAGCAACAGACACACCAACCTCCTTATCTTCAAGCTGACATGATTTGATTTCCACCGGTGTGATAGAGGAGTTTGACACAGCTCTGTGGAGATGGATGCACCTCCAGCTTAACAGCCATTCCTTCAGCTGCAGGACTCCTGCTTTGGCCTGCTTTCAGCCCCACTTACACAGGTCAGATCTTGTGCTGATATGAGTCAGGGCTGTGTATCAGGGTGGAAGGGCCCGCTTCAAGTCCCTTCATCTTATTTCATGATCCCTGGGAATCTACTTAATTATAACCTTATCCACTGAAGCTTGGTGCACATATAACCCCATCCACTGAAGACTGGTGTTTGTACAGCACACAGCATGTTAAGGCTGTCAGCCATGAGTAGATATCCTAGAAACAACTGTGTGCCAACAGCAGCAATGACTGTACAAGATAGCAATTCTGGTATGACTTTCTGAAGAGTTCAAAGGAAAAATGCAGTTGATGGCATAAACTTCTGGTAAAACACCTTCTACTAGCCCCTCCCCCAGCAAAAAATGCAGGGCTTTCTGTTACCCTCCTTCGCTCCCCTGTGACAAATCTGTGAAGGGGCTAGTGCGGGCAATTATCTAACTGAAGACTATCCACCCTCCATCTCCCTCACCAACCTATTCAGTCTGATTTCTTGGAACTGCATAAGCTTGATGTCTCTCTAATTGCAGTTAAAATCAGTCACAAAGAGAAGGCAATCACTCAAGACAAACCCAGGGCAAAGACTTTCCTGCACTTCATATCTTTCAATGCAGCAAAGTGTCTCTGTTTGAAAAAATAAAAAATAAAGAACCCCTCTTAACTGCAGGATAGTTCAGAGCAATCACATTAGAAAATCATTTTCCACATCTGGCAGCTGCAAGTTTTCTACCAGCCAGAAAGTGGGAGATGCAGAATTAGTTCCTTAATGTCTCCTGTTAGATTATTTCCATACAATATTTCTCATACCAGCAAGAAGTCTTCTCTGCTCTCAGTTTATTTCACTGAGACATGGTCCTGATTAATGTCCCTAGTAAGTGTTGTGGCATTGAACAGACTGCAGTTTGGGGAGGGCTTTGAAGGCAGGAGGTAGCAGGAGAAGACATACTTTGCCTTTGGCTTTTGGAGAGAAAATGTGTGTGTGAAGCAGCAAATTATACATAGCACTTTGTTGTGCAAGATTCTCTATCTAATTCCAACTTTTAACATGATTTACATGACCTGCAATGTATTTATAGGAGACCACATGCTTTTTCTTACTTATGATTTTGAGGTAATTATGTTTATGTTTGAGGTAATTATGTTTAGAGTGGAAATACTGTCCTTTATATAATTTCTAGCAATAAAAATAACGTATAACAAAACAATTCTAAATTAAGATAAGAAAAAAAGTCAAACAAAGTAGGCTAAGGAACATCTCCATGGAAGGATATTACACCCAACGACAAGATTCACAGACTCTGGGGGACCAAAAGGGCCAAATTTTCCTCCACTCCATAAATCCCGTTTGTGTCACTGTAGCAGCCCTAAGGGGCTAAATGCTGTTGAAGAGCAGGTATGGACTTCCCTCACATGAAAGACAACCAGCAAAACTCCCACCCTTCTCTTCCCTACACACATCCCTTTCCAAGGTGCAGCTGTGGCAGACAAAGTAGCACTGCAATAGACACAAGGCTGTGAGGCACTGTGCATTAATTAAAATAGCTGCAAGGGAATTATTTTAGTACAAGGGATACTCATGTTATTAATGAGTAATTAATCTCCTTTCCAAACAGCATCTGTCCCAGCACAGCCCTTTCTGTCTCCTACACAGCATAAACAAGGTCCTCCAGCTTTTGTTTTTCTGTCCTCAGACCGCAAACTATCTCCAAGGTCTCAGATCATACTGTGCAGACAAACATTTATGGGGGAGGAGAATTAAATACAAAACAGTTTTCCACATTAAAGTCCATCTAGGCATACCAGAAACAGACTCAGAGGCATGTGAAGCACTGTGCTGGAGAGACACAGTGACATTTGGTAGCTTCCAAAGGATGAGCTGAGTGCAGGTTATACATGCAGGTTCCTGACACTGAAATGCAGCAAAAGCAAAACAGCTTTTCTTGAACTGGGGTTTGAATCCTGTGTTACAGGATATAGCCTTGGAGGGATTTGGAAACAGAAGATGATGCTGTGATAAGCATTTCCAAGTTCCAGGCATAGATAACCACTATCATAGATAACCTCCTATCTAACAGAGCCACTACTCCAAGTGTCCTAACATTTTACTCACCAATGTTTGGCTTTTGGAGAGCTTCTGTGAAAGACTTCTCCACGGTGACGTGCAATTAGCTCAAAAGATCTGCCCCAGTTCTCTGTATTGCTGGAGGAAAGATGAGCCCAGTATGATACTGGCTGAATGATACTTGATGACTCTCATGTTCAGTGAAATTTAGCAACAGGGTGAGAAATTTGGTCAATTCCCACTGGACTAGTAATGCATCCAGTATAAACACAGTTTTAAACCGTGCTGTGACTTTCTGAATAACAATATATCAAATAATTTTTTTTTGTTTGTTTTTAAACAGTATTTAATCCATCCTCTCTTTGGTTTTAAAAGCAAGCGAGAAACTTACTAAAATGCAGAGGCTTTCAATTCTGTTATACCATACAGTCAAGCTTAAAAACTTTGTATAAGAGCAGTAGCACACCATCGCATTGTTGTATTATGTAGTACTAGCCAGGTACAGTCGTCCAGTCAGGAAAACTGAAGACCCTTCTTTGTCATAGCTTGGTCTATTGCTGATACCTATATGATAAAAGAAACTGCATGCATTGTGTATACACATGATTTGAAGGAAGCCATTAGTTCCCTCCTGGATCTGCTAGGAAGAGGCTGTATCCCCATCTGCATTGATCACAGTCTTACAGCTGTTGTTTTTAGTCCTTATCTCAAACAGAAAAGAAAATCAGGTCTGAATAAATCCCCTTCAGTTCATAATTTAGAAATATATTACATGTTCATCACACACTCAGTAAGAGGATTCCAGTGTAGCCTGATTGCTCTTGCCATCACTTGAGCAACAGGTCAAGGATTAAGTACTCCAGATCTCAGACTTTCTACTTTCTAATTCCACCACTGATTTATTTCACGTCATAATCTCATTTCTCTGCCACAAAGAGAAGTTGTCCCTGACTAAATCCATCCTTCTAAAGCTTTTTGCAGTTCCCTCATCCCAGACTTAATGCAGACGTGAGCATGTGTATGTGTCTACAATAAGACAAGTGTGTCATTCAAAGCTGACTTTTCATGGTAGACCTCTGGCCTTCCTAGCATCCTTGGTTCAGATCACTGTGCAAAAAATGGCCTGTGCTGTCTCTAGAGAAGGCCTGCGTTTACAGTATTTTAACTCCAGCCATTGGATAACACTGAGCATGAAATTCATAGCAACCACGATGTAGTAATAACAAACAGGGTGTCTTATAAAACTGAGATTTTTCTGCCTGGCTTTCACAGAGCTGTCTGGTGGGGGGTTAGGGTTTTTTTTAATTTTTTTTCCTGTACAATTATATAGATGCACGTATCCAGGAGCAATTTGAATTCCTCAAGTTCCTGAGCTCGGTCAGGTGCTTAAACATTTGAATGACCTCCAGTGGAGAAGTGATTAAATTCCTTGAAGGAAAATGTACCTTGTTATGCCAGGTAAAGAGACAATATGATTGGAAAGTTGACACCAAATTCTCAGCTCCTTGGTTGCCGTGATACCTGACTGATAATGCTGTCATTTTCCCTGTTTAAATCTAAGGTTTGCTGCTCACCTTCATCAGCACTGGTATAATTTTCATCTTCTCCTTTTCAGTTAGGAAACAACTTCAGCATTTATCACATCTTTCATTGCACATGGTTGTAGACCTTGAAAATCCTGCTGTACCCAGAGGAGCTAAATGTGTTTTGAACCGCAACTCAGCTATTCAGCCTAAAAGGCAGGCAGAAATTATAGGCACCAGGAATATATGGAACACTAGCATTTTGCATGCATATGGCCATCCTCATTCAACCAAAGAATTATCATTGATTACCATAATCTTACTGCCCACCCTGCAACAACCGGGGATGTAACATGATCTCTGTTTCAAAGAAAGGGAAACTAAACTACAGGAACTGAATTATGGCATATGAAAAGCGTGAATCAATGCTGTGACTGAAATCTAAATTGCTAGGGTTTAGTTCATATTTATATTTTAAAAAATCAAGCATTTCAAAGAAGATTAAATAATATTGAGAAAGTGCAGCCACTAGCATACAGTTTATAATGTCTTAATATAAAAATTGATGATGTTCAAGTAAAATATTTCCTTACAGACCATTATCAAAAGACAACATGAGAGAGCAGAAGGGAGGAAATTAGTAGGTTTTTTCAAATTTGTACCATTCCCTGGTGTATTGACAAGGTGCAGGAAGAATGTTTCATGTCAGAGCCAAAAGAGGGAAGATATACACAGATCACAGAGCAATGGGATGGTTAGGGGAACTCACGATAACTGAGTCATCGGGCAATTTAGACACTGGGAGTCCGCCCATTGGCCAGAAGCAAGAAACATTATCTGTAGTCTTTCCTTCAATGAGCATAGGTAGATAGTGAGATTATGCCAGGCAGCAGCTGTCAGTGTGAGCCTCTGACAGCAGAGAAAAGGCAGCAGTGGACATGTAGACTCAAAGTGTCTACAACACCTTCCTTTAGGACCCCCTAGACTTGTCTCCAGTAGTCCCCAAAACTGTGATTAACAAGTGTCAATGCTTATTTTGCTGCGATGGCAACTAAGTACTAGGAATGTTACATGACTTGTGTAGGATGGGACAGAGGATTTTAGCTCATCTCTGATGCCTTTTGTGCACATGACCATAGTTCCAAGAGCTTCTGCTCTGATGTTCTTGGCCCCTGGATCCCTCCTGCTCTATCCTTCATGTAAGACTTCATCCTAAACCCCAAAGTCAGGAGGACACCAAGACCCCTGGAGAGTGGATCTGTAAGCAAGCCAATCATATCAGTTAACTTCAAGCACAGAATCAATGAGGAGCTCTTAGGACCTCCTGCCCGATATTCACCCTGTCATCTGCTCCCTCCCTCCATGTAGGCAGAGCTGGTAGTAACTAAGCTGCAACATTTGTTGGTACATGAGCTCCATGTCTGTGCACCAGCAGAACAGTCATGCCGGACTATGAGGTCTCCAGCTGAGTCACAGGAAATATTAATCTCCTACACAGGTGAGAATGAAGGAATATGAGCTGGAGCCAAAAATACCCTGTATGACTCCACATTTCAGAGCTCTTCTGAATCAGATACATTAGCTTCCCTACTTGTTTGCCTCTTACTCTTTTTTTCTTAGGCAATTAGCACCTTATTGACAATGTACCAATGCACCTCTAGTCTCAGGCATATTTAGCCCTTCCTTACATGACACACAGTTTGGTAATCATCACTGCAGGGGGATCTGCAGATGTTCTGCAGAAAAATCCAGCTCCTCTAGTCATGACCCTGAGTTCTCCTGGCGGTGTTACGGTTTTGTACATATGCAAACAGCCACATGCAATACAATCAATTTTCAAGTTGTATTTCCTTGACAACAGGAGCACAGCCACCTGTGCTGCAGGAGGAAGGAGCATATAACCGGGGATACTGGAGCCTCTTTCCATTTCAGTACTCATGTTTCTCAATTCCCATTTTTCTAACTCATCTACTTAGACTGGTGCTAGCAGCACAGATTTATGGTCCTTCTCTTAGTATCTATCAGAACATCTAAGTGCTATCTTTTAGGACCACAAAATAGAGCACTTCCACAGGCTGAAGACATTGATGACATGGACCACATTCCACCATTGTACAGAAGCTCAGGAGACGAAATAGGACAAGTTCTTGAGAATTTCTTGGCCTAAAGTGGGTCAAAAGTGTTTGCCATTTTATTTTTTTAAAGGAACAAAATGCAGGGTTTAGTCCTTGAAATAAACATCCTGAAATCTGTGCCAGCTGTTTGCTTGGAGATCTTCCACAGTCATTGGCCATCCATTCCAGCAATTGTAGAGTTAGAAAAAGAAGAAGAGAATGCCTAAAGCTCACAGATGAGCAAAAGCTCTCAGCATGTCCCAAGACCCTATGTCAGAATATGCTTATTTGTCACCACACATGTGAATCACATACGATAAATACGAAAGCAAAGCCTGCTTCATGGTCAGGAGATCAGCAGAGAAACTCCTGTTTCCCAGGAAGACCCCAGTACATGTAGTGTTGGCACTTGCTATGAACTGCTGCTCAGTGAGGGGTTTCCTGAAGAAGCATCAGGCATAAAGCTATTGCTCTGTGACGTGTACACCCAAACAGACAGTAAAACACAGTATGATACAAAGATGGCTCTTTTCTCACTTCCAGACTGAATTCAAAGACCTTGCCTCCTGCATACACAATAAGAAACCATCACACCTTCAGAGTCCAACTCTGTTCACTGAGTTACTGGACTTTGGACCTCCAGAGATTTGTCTCATGCAAACCTGGCCACGTCCGGGGGGAATACAAGATCTGTCTTTTTCTATTGTTGCTCTCTGTATGTAGCAGCTGTTTTCTGATGCAATGTATCAAGGGGAAAAAAGAATACAAACTGAAAAAAAAGAGAAAATAATAGCTATATAAGAAACAAAAGAAAAACAGGATAAGAGTTAATAGATCATTATTTAATCAACAGAAAGCTGACTATATGTTACAGCCACAGATTTGTTACATTACACAATTGGTTCTTGGGGTTCTTAGAGTCACAATAAATAAAAATTTGATACCATAACCACCTGAAAAATAATCATTAGGACAGATATTAGTGTATACATATGTGAAATAGCCAATTTACACTGCTTTACAATACTGAGAATCACAGGGGTAAGGAAAATCCTTGAGAATGCAAAATAGGGATTACCCGCTGATAGCAAATGTTTCTGTCCTGCCCCCACACACAGGGCAGCTAACCTGAGAGTCAATTGCCACAACTCCAGCAACTCATGAATAAAGTATTACGGTATGAAATATTCAGGAGTATATGGGTTAATAATGCCAGTACAAACCAGGAGAGACAGCGTCGCATTCATCATTTGCTAATGTTCAGCCTTGAGCCAGACCAGAGTGGGAGACACAAGATAAATGACAAAGAGCCAGACAGGTTTGTAGTTAAAAACATGATAACTTACCACAGTCTTCCACTGGTGCTGAGCTGGAAAGGAGGGAAGATGATTTATTGACGTTATCTCAGTTTATTTTTGTTTAAAAGCTTGGCAATGGAGAGTGAAGTGATAGTGGAAAAGACTGTGCAGGGCCCTGGTAGGAGACTTGATATATCCTTCTAAAATAGAGTTACCAAATGTCTCTGTGCAGTCTTTCAAGAAAATGGTGAGCAAGGAGGGAAGTGATCTTTAACCAAACAGTCTTTTACCGATACATTCACCTCTGTGGGGTACATACAAGTGAAGGGAAGAGAAAACCACTGAAACGGGGTAGTGTGAGGGCATGCTAAAGTCAACCCTTTCTTTGTTCTACCAGGCTGGAGGTGCTGTATCATGGCATCCATAACTTTTGCGATCCCTGCCAATTGTTTGGGTGAAATCTGTGTTTCCCAGCATCCAGATGGAGATCATATTTGACAGGTTATTACAGGAAAACCAAAAGGAAGGGAAAAAAGCTAGGCATCAGGAAGACATACCCCCTGGCAGAACATTTTACGGTTCATTTTTGCTTCCCTGGCAGTGAATGCTTGGTTTTCTTTAAAATAGTCCATATAAACTTTTAGAATCCAGACTTGTCTTAGAACGACCTCAAAATGACGACACAGGTTCTAGGGAGTGTCTTGTAAAAGGTGGTGAACAACAAACATTCATGAGTGAAAATACTGAGAAATGGCTAAGTAGAAGGCCTGAGCCTTGGTCACACGGGCAGAGTGCGAGGAGACGGTCTGAGGTGGAAAAACCTCCTTTCACTCAGGGCTTTCTTGGTAAGCCATCTCCCAGTTCCTGGTACTGGAGGCAAGCACTAGCTAGGAAGGCAAGCCAGAATCAGGAGACAAGTTAGTGGGGAAGAGGATGTAATATATTCTTTAAATCACAAGATACTTGATGTGGAGTAATACAAAACATTGTTTTCTGAAGGTGAAACATTTTGGGTATTTTACTGTTGTTACTTTCTAGAAAAGAAAAAATATCTGAGTTAACCCCTCTCAATTTATCTTGTTCTGTTCAAATACAGCAAAAGGTTTATGCAAATTCGTTATTTTCTCTAGAAGTTTTATCTGGCTTTGCATTTTATTAAATATTAATACATTTGTCTAGGGAAAAAAATTAAATTCTTTTCTTGGCAAATCCTCCGGAAGTAGAAAGTTAAACTGGAGGAATTACAGCTAGTATTGTCTTCTGGGGAATCTCCTCACAGCAGATCCTTTTCCTGGGTTAACTGTCATTCCATAAAAGCTTTTCTGTACTTTCCACAGCCACAGTAGGAAAGAGGTGAAGTGATAAAGTGAGTACAGGCACTGACCATGGAATCAGAGTTTACAGCTAATCTCTTTGCACTGAGGCAGGGAGGAAGGGAGGTCAAGATGCAGTTTTGTAGTCACTTACTCTGTTTTAATTTGAGCGATAACCTGGACCTTTCCGCTTTGGAAAAATGAGGAAATATTAGATTACTCCCACACTTTCTTTCCTTCCTTCTCCTTGACTAAATAGAAAATGGCCATGGCTCTGTGGACTCCCTTCCTTCACCGTCCCTTGATAACCCTTGGCACTGCACTTACTTGCCGGTCATTTGGAGGGGTAGATCCTTCCTCAAGTATTGGCCATGCAGACCTTCAGATTTTGCCCAGACAGCCTCAACAGCACTAGGGTTAGACACCTCCATCCACCTTTTTCAGAGTGCTTTTTCAGAGTCTGCATCCAAGACTTGCTAATAACCATTTGCAAAAAAAACCCCAACCAAACCATTTCATAGCATGTTGTAGATGAAGGTGATTTTCATTGCTTCAATGACTCTTCAAGAACAAACCAACCATTTCCCAGCCATTTTGAATCTCCAGCCAGGATCCCTCAGACCACAAACATACAGCTATTTGATTCTATATAAAGACTTTCCTGTGTAACCCACAGAAACCCAGCCATCCCCATTCTATTCAGCTTCATGGCTCCACACTCTCACTGTCCCTTCAACTTAACCACTTTCTGGGCTTCTCCCATTTCAGCTCTTGTTTCTTTGCATTACCTGTTCTCTTTCCATTTTCGGCTAAGCTATTTAACTTTCTTTCCCCCTCCAACACACGCACCTCTTTCCACAGCCAACTGGCCATTTTCTGGACAAACTATTTGTTCTGTGAGGCTTCCACATGCATGATCTCCCTGCTTTGTCTGTCACATATCACTACAACAGTGTCCATATTGCCAAAATAATCTCCACATCTCATGCCTGACCTTTCTCTTTGTTCTGATGAGAGGGGCAGAAAAAAATTAAAGGGCAATAAAAGACATATCTTCATGCGCCTTTCTTACGCACTGGATGCCTTCTTTTCTATTCTCAAATCCTTTCTGCATTAGAAATTCTGTATTGTTGTGATCTACAATAAAAGATCCATTTTCAGCACCTGTGATGTGACTCTATTTCAGTCTCTCTTCCTTTTCAGCTCACACATTTTGTCCCTTTTCTTCTTGCCATTTTTGCAACAAAAGGAACTCTCTGTGTTATATCAAAGCAAGATCTTCCTAGGAAACCATTCAATTGACTTCCTTAAAGCTTCCCATTGCGAGTGCTGCATGTAGAGGCTCTTCGAAATGTACCAACACTAATGTTTTAAGAGTTCCCTCTCCCCTTTCCTCCTACTGGTTCTGGTCAGGGAATCTGGACAGTATAAGGACTTGGATATTTTCCCTCTTCTCTTTGTAAGCAGTTGATCGGGAACAGGGCTTGCGTGTGCAAACCTCCAGTACGCCCTGAACAGAAATGAGACAAGCCTGGATCCAAGTATCAGCAATATCTGGAGCAGACTGGATCAAAACCCACTCACAGCAAGAATTTTCCCTTGCTTTGATTGTCAGGAAACACAGGTACTGAACACAGTACCTGTTCACCAGTCAGGTACTAAAGTATCAGTCTTTGTTCCATTTTGCTCCCCCAAAAAAACAGAAGTACTCTCACATTTGGTTCTCTGACACTGGAGTAGAAATCAGGTGGTTCACAAGGACGAGAAGAAACAAGACTTTGGACTAAACTCAAATTGCTATTTTTATAAATCTTGCTGTAATGATTCCCTTCAACCAGCACATATTCAGCAGTGTGAATATGCCCTGTCTCCTGAAGGTCTTTTTTAGAAGCAGATTCTTTTGGATGGATGGATGGATCACTGCACTCTCCTGAGCTCTGGCTGACAAGGCAACAGTCGTGGCCTTTGCCCATACAGGAGAACCCGAGGCAGACAAAGTAAGCCCCCCTTCTCCTTCTGAGGTTACCACTGTACAGGGTCACTCTGGACTGTAGTCAGCAAGTAGGAAATACTCCAAAGAGAGAGATGATGTCGTATCCAGGAATGTGAGTGCGTGTGTGTGTGTGTGCTTTAATATCGAAAGACATTAAACTAATGATGCGAAATGAGTATGAAAATTTGCAACAGAACAATTTGATTGTTCTGGGAAAACACATCTCCCATTTTTAATCATGGTAATTAATTTCAAAGATTAAGAGGATTCATAGATGAAAATAAAGCATTAAGATTAGAAGAAGGATATGCATTTTACTGGGCATTTGGGTATTCATAGGATTTTTTTCATAATTTTAAAAGCATAGATGATGAAGATATAAAAATAATACTTAATATTTATATTATGTAGTGCTTTTCATCTTCAAAGTATTTTGCAAACATTACTTCAGTTGCAGAAGACTTGAGAAGAAATGGATTTCTCTTTGTAACAGCAAATGATTCAGTTGCCTCCATATTAGACTGCAGACAAAAGACATCTCTGCCATTCATGTCAAGTTACTGGTAAGTATTAAACTGGAAACAGATGTACATCAAGGAGAGTTACTGTTGAAAAAGAAAAAAACTAGGTATTTGAAACTGTAAAAATGAAGTCTTAAGGAAAGGGAGATAAGTATTCACACATCTTCATGGGTCAGACAAGGTGAAATTCATTCCTGTGCACAAAGGTCTGAGTGGGATGTAATTGGCGCATAGATCCTATCTGGCCCTCTGATGAATTTCACCCACAGTCTCCAAATAAATGGATGCAGGTTAGCTACTGCACAGTTCATTGCAAAACCAACCCATCTTTCTCCTTGGCTCATCTCAGCCCAACCATGAAAGTGAACAACCTAAACTATTCTTCCCAATTGTCCCTGTTAAAATGTGCATGCAGACCACTTATGAACAACTGAGTTTCTGCTCAGTGCTTCCTAACTGCCACAATTTGGTAACCTCCATTCTAGAAGAACTTCCCCAAATATTTTCATTCCTAGCTATGGCTTGTTGTAAAGGTCAGTGTCAAACTGCCTTGTGTGACATTCACAAAGCAAACTGCAGACATGTTCCCGCCACACCTCAGCAACACTGAGCTTGCCTTCCCGTTTTGTTGTCATGATGTGACACCACTGGTTTCCACTATTTTGTGAATAGAGCAATGGAGCCACAATCTTGCCCTCAAAGTGCCCCTTTCACTTTTTATGAGTCCCTTGATACCTAAACAACTTCATAACTCAGAAGAGGACGTGAACTGTGGTACCTCTTTGCTCATCACCCTTGACCTCAAAGTACCCCTTTCTCCAACTCAACCTTAAACTTATCCCTGAGCTCCCCACTGGAGCAGCTCCTGTGGGTCTTCCAGGAAAACCCTCCTTGCTCAACTTGAGAATAGCACTCCAGTACACTGAAATAATCTGTCTGCTCCCTCCAAACACAAATTGTATGTCAAACACCCTGTGATAACTACAAATCGCTTGGGGTACTCTGCCTGGGCAGTTTCCAAGCCCTGACCTCGAGCAACCACTGTGGTCCATGAGAGCAGCACAGCTCACAGCACTGCCCATCGCGCAGCCGGGGGCTCTTGCGGTTACCACCTGGTTCACAACCACAAATCCTGGAGGACAGCTGTGAACCCAGCATCTTGCAAACTGTATAAGCATGTAGCTTAAATAACCGAGAAAAAAAACTCATCCAAACCTTTCAGTCTCTAAAGCACAAGGAAGAAAACGGAAGAAAGAAACAGCACTCTGAACTGCTTATGTACATATATGCATACATTGAACTTATTGCATACACTAGTTTGTGCTTTCTGAAATCTCTCCTTATTAAGAACTCAAGCAAATTACCACTGAAGAGCTCTTATCTACACAGTATTATAAAAAGTCAGTAAAAGCCTGATTCAGCCCTGATGGAGAAGAAGTGCCTTGCAGCTCCGCCCGAGTATGCAAGCGGAAGGCAGGTTCAAACAGTCTGGAATAATTATAATGAGTTGTTTGCGGTTCTGCTTGGATGGAAGGTGTTTGTTGTCATGCTTTTTTAATTGCTAAGTCCTTCTGTAGCACAATTTACTTTCATTTGATCATTACAGTCACCGGTGACATTTAGAAAGAAGGAGTTTATGTGAGATATAGCAACTACTGGAACAGTTACTATCTAGTGAGCAGAGTAATATGCTGCGGAATAAAGGAAAATTCAAAAGGGGCTGCATCTACGAGACACGAATATAAAACGTCATTGCAACAGTTAAAGACCAACCCCTCAAGCACCTGAAAGTTAGCTAGTGACACAATGCAGTAACTCTAATTTGATCACATTTGCCATATGCAGAGAAAACACACAACCCAAATCAGGAATCTATCTACCTGCTGCTTTAAAAGGCAGTATAATAAATTGCTCTGCACTGAAAATGGTTATGTGCCAAATGAGCTAGAAGGGAGCACTTGAATTGGGGGGGGCAGTGGAAAATGGAGGTTTGGTATCATTTAAGAACATTTCATGATGTTCATCACCTAAAAGTCACACTCCTACTGTCAGAAAGTGTACTGACTAAAAAAACCGACTTGTCTTAACCAAGAAGTGAGAGCAGCTAAAGGGTATGTGAGTATGCACGCACGTAAATCATGTATACATACATAGAGAGCAGATTTATAATGGATATTAGGAAGAAATTTTTCACTATGAGGGTGGTGAGGGATTGGAACAGGTTGCCCTGGGAAGTTGTGGATGTCCCGTACGTGGAAGTGTTCAAGGGCAAGGTTGGATGGGGCTTTGAGCAACCTGATCTGGTGGGAGTTGTCCCTGCCCATGGCAGGGGGTTGGAACTAGATTATCTTTACAGTCCCTTCCAACCTAAACGATTCTATGATATCCACTCAAAGGTAGTGTGCATACATGGATATGTATTATAGATATATTGCATATACATACACACTTACTGGACCAGAAAAAAGGAGATAATAATCATAGAATAGAATCATAATAATCACAGTTCAGATATAATTTCCAAAAACTGCTAAGAGAAGGACAATAACAAACAGTATCAGTGGTTTATGATGTTTCCTGCTCTCGTGTGATGCAAAGAAGTTTCTAAGGGTTTTGGTCTAATGTTTCCAAAAGTTCTTAAGCTTGTTACGGGACACTGACAAGAATTTCCTGGACTGTGTTAGGCTGGAGACACAAGGTATTTGCTCTTGCGGGTGATTCTGACTTCAGCCTTTGCTCCATGGTTTACTGAGATTGAGGGGAACTGGGATGAATTATCAGGTTGTCCTCTCTAGTCTTGTCTAGTCTAGGAAAAGGAATCCTAACAACAGTGTTAATTCATTATTGCAGGACAATACTGTCACAAATGTTCCTGGAAGAGCAGAATTGTTTGATACATATTTTTTCCAATGTTTGGGGCAATGAGTCAGGGACATCTTTCTCATCTAGTATTAACGTTCCAGGACGTTAAACACCAGCTATTTAAAGTTCAGCTTTTTCAAATCAATAACAGATCACTTGCACTCAAGAGTTTTAACTCAGAATAAGAAATGTACCCTAGAATATTATAGCACGCACAGATCATCAAGACACAGGAGCAGAGCCAGCAGTGATGATTCAGCCTTGGCTGCAGCCCAGTGCCCAAATTCTGGCTCCCCAGAGACAGGTCACGAGTACCACTGGGGTCAGGGCAAATCCCCTGTTTGGCGAAAAATGCAGGGGAGCAATGTTTCCTTCTCCAGAGAGAAAGCTCAGGCCTGACTTGATTTTTGTTGACAAGGGCAGGATTCCTTTCTCTGTGTGTTATCTGCCCAGTATTTACAGGTCACAGCCCAGCTGATCCCAGAGGGTCTCCAAACAGCAGAGAGGGAGAGGCCAGTTTGTGTGACCAGAGGCAGCAGTCAAAGGTGGGCATCCCCGAGGGTGAGACCCCCATCACTCCAAGCCAGCCCCAGGGAGGACCTGAGGTGTCTACTGGGGAACAGGGATCTCACAGCACTTGCGTTGCCCTTCTCCTGCACGGACATTTTGACATTTAACATGGGTGAGCTCTGCAACCCTCTTCCTCCTCTCAGCTACCTGTGTCCCCTGAAAATTTGAAAGTTTGATATCCTTATCCCCCTTGAAATCTGTCTAAGACAAACCTCAGCAATCAGGACAGATCTTTTTTTGGAAATTAGACAAAAGTGGGATAGGAACTATAGATAACTGAAGCAGGAAATAATCTTATTTAGAGAGAGTTAGAGAAGGATTTTATTTTGTTGATGACATTTTTATTCTGGGACAACAAAAGTGGATATGCTAAGTGTTCCACTTCTATAACGATCTTTGCTATACAACCAGCAATGAGTCAGGATGGCATCTGACAGTGTGGGCTACAAGCCAAGCCTTGCTCTTCCTTCCACAGGGAATCCACATAAGAAAAAGAGGGAAAGAAATTATCTTTTTATTAGGCCCACTGATTCAGCTGAAAAGCACCAAACATACCTTGGTGGATGAAGGGGTTAAAAGCTTCTCTGTTTCTCCAATCGTAACAGCTACCTTACCAAAAGTTAAGACCTGCCCTTGCAATCCTTCTTATGATTATAGTAGCTCCAAAAGTCTGTTATGAATGCTGATATCAATATCCACTGTAAACCTGACAGGTAGATTAAAAGGGAGGGAAGTCACAAGACTAAGGTGGGCTTGAAGTAAAAAATATACCCACATCTGTTTCAAAATGTGAAAGATGAGTTCACTGCATCCCAACTAGAAAAAAAAAAACTTGGCAGCACAGTGACTACGTTATTTCACTTCTTGTACAAACACAAAATAAATAGATATGTGAAACTGCATTGAAAACTGATTAACTGCCAAGCAAAGGTATAAGAACCCTCAATATTGGCCACAAAGACTGTTGAAGTTTTTACCTCAGAAAACTCAATCCCATCTTAGTCTGAATTTTCTGAAGAAAAATAATTTTGAAATAATTTTATATAAAGAAAAGGAAAATGGTGCTCTTCAACCTAAAACTCTTCATCTGTCTGAGTGATCAGAGTGAACCCCATTATTTTTTTCCTCATTCATTACAGGTTATTTGCCCTCATCGGACTACAAGCCCCATGAAGCACTGAAATCCAGATCTGTATAACTGAGTATGGACTTACAGCCCAAAATATTATGGTGTCAACAGGGGCACAGAGATTACCAATAACCAAATCCCAGAATGTCAATACACTGAAACAAATTCTGTCAGTCAGAGACAGTCAAAACATCTTAGAATGAAATGTGTTGAAACAATGCAACTTGACATTTATAGATCGATACACGTTTGAAGCTTTTGTTTTCCAAAAGTTTTGATCTTTTAATTTTCATCCCAATTTTTAATGAAAACAAGTGTCTAAATATCAGAATTCCTCAAGGGGAAACTCCATTTTTCAGCCTTCTCTAACAGCAAGAACAACTTTTCTTCATTAACCACAGAAATCTGTAGATATGTAGATGGGATGAGAATTTACTTCCTATTGCTCAGCTAGAGGTCTGATTACATACCCCGAAGACTTCACAGGTTTACAACCAATCCCAGATTTGTCCTTTCCAACGAAGCTTGAACGCAGTCCAGATTAAAACTGAGTCTCAGATGCAGGAGGAGCAGTAGTTTCCACTCGGCTTTTTCCCTTGTGCAAACCCAAACATGGCTGCAGCAGAGTTGCTGCAGGAAGTGGTGTTGTCCATGGACAGAGCCCAGGTGCCAAGGTCCCCAGCATTCTCTGGGTGTGGCACTACAACCAAATCCATCATGTTCTTTCTACCTCCAGATAGACCAAGGACTGGTTTCCTCAACAAACTCCATGTTAAAGGAAAGCCTTCTGCTTTAAAACCAGATTAGTTCTGCTTTACTGAACATCCAAAGCTTATGATATTTAACATGCTGAAATTTTATTGCCTTCAACCATCATATTATAAGCACGTGAAGTTTCAGCGAAATTAAGGGAAATCTGTTTATTCTAAAAAATGCTTGGGTTGGCAATCCAATAAACTCTCTAATAAGTTGCAAATTTAAGTCATCACTGGACTACAACCAACAGCGTAATTAGCCTGGTGTACACCTCATCTCTTAATCATTGCATAAAGATCTTGCGATGCACAGCTGAGGCTGACTATTCAAAGGACAAGACTGCACGGTTGGTCCTCAAAAAATTAAAGTTTTGAGCCTTCAGTGATGCAGTCCTAAATTGCTATCATTTTCTATTTCTGCCTTGCATTATTACTGTTGTTCATCAAGGTTCATCTGCTACAAGAAAAAACCTCGTGGAGATGAGGCCATGTTCCCAAAGAGCAAGACTAAACAAAATAAAAGGGTGAGAGGGGAAAGAAAAGCAGTGAGAGAAGATGTGACTTACCCATCCTGACCTGGTGGATCACTGGCCTTCACCTTGACATTGATGTTTTCTTGGCTGTGCAGACAGGCCACTCCCTCACAAAGGCAGAGCAGATTCACTCATTCATTTCACTACACTCTTCACAGTTAGGGAACAGAGTGCTTGAAGTGCCACGACTTTTCATAGAATCATAGAATCACTTGGGTTGGAAGAGACCTTCAAGATCATTGAGTCCAACCATAAACCTACACTGCCAAAACCACCCCTAAACCATGCACTAGGTCACTAACGGCTTCCTCCTGGATTATAGGGGGTTTATTTTGTTCTCCAACCTTGTCTTCCAGCTCTGGAGGGTGAATATCCTGAGGATAACTGGTTTTGCTATTGAAGACTGAGGCAAGGAAGGCATTAAGTACCTCAGGCTTCTCCTCATCCTTGCTGACAATCCTCCCCTCTGCATCTAGTAAAGGGTGGAGACTCACCCTGGCTCTCAAGTCATTGAGTACCTCAGCTCTGTCTCTGTCCTGGGTAACCAATTCATGAGTTTCCTTCTGGAGAGGGCCCACATTTTCCCTAGTATTTCTTTTCT
>VZSF01010138.1:1226892-1257194 GCA_013398295.1 Chionis minor | reverse complement strand
CGTGTCTTCATTGAGACTGACCTGGCTGGAGCAGTTGTAGTTACTTGGTGCTGCTCCCCAGGCGGCATTCCTTTGCCTTGTATTAACGATGCCTCCCCCTTGGCTCCTGTTGGTCCAGGAGCTCCTGGCTCATCTGTGTAAGACTTTGAGCATGTTGCAGCGTAGCCAGTACACTTTGGAGCAACTGGCTGCAGGCCCTCACCAGCACGCCGTTCCTCTTTCCTTGATACAACTTCCCTTGGCTGGTGACAGGCAAACCTGATAATACCCCCTTCCCCCATCGAATCTAGTTTAAAGCCCTGTTAACGAGCCCTGCTAATTTTTGGGCAAAAACCCTTCTCCCCCTTTGAGTGAGCCAACCGCCGTCGGCTGCCAGCAAGCCTGGTGCCGCATAGGCCATTCCATTGTTGAAAAACCCAAAATTGTGGCGGTGACACCAGCGCCGGAGCCACGTATTAACAGACTGGGCTCGTCTGTTCCTTTCAATGTCATTGTCCACAAGTGGAAGGAGGGACGAAAAAATGACCTGTGCTCCAGATCCCCGTAGTAGCTGTCCCAAGGCCCTGATATCTCTTGTAATCATACGCGCACTCTGGTCCGCACATTCGTCCCCCCCAAATGGAACAGAAGCAGCGGGTAGTGGTCTGAGGGCTGAACCAGGCTGGGGAGCCTCTTGGTGAAGTCCCTGACCCGGGCCCCAGGGAAGCAGCAGACTTCCCCAAGAGTGGGGTCTGCCCTACATATCGGGCCCTCAGTCCCCCTCCGAGCTGAGTCGCCCATGACTATAACCCTCCTTTTCTTCCTTGTAGAGGTGGTCTTAATGTGGCGAGTGGGTCTTCCCGGTCCTGGTGGCTCCTGTGATGTATTAGGACTGTCAGCCTCATTGTCCTTGGGCTGTTCAACCATATCCAGGGCCTCATACCTGTTGCACAGCGGTACAGGGCGGGGGGAGGCAGGCAAGGAGGGGGCTCTCTTGCTGCCCCTACCACAAACTTGCCTCCATTCACCGTTTTCCATGCATTCAGCCCTACAGGGCAAGGAGATGATATCCCCGTGGTCTTTCTTTATTTCCAGTGTCTGGCTCTGTCTCTCTTTCGAGGAGCTCAAGGCCTGGGTCCACCAGTCTGTTTCTTTCTCACTCTCCCTGATGCTCCTTAGCCGCTCAACTTCGTCCCTGCGCTCTGCCGCCAGGCTCAGCAGGTCACCCGCTTGCTCACACCTCACACAGCCGCTATCACTGCTGCCACTCGCCAGCGGTGCCAGGCTGTGGCGCTCCCTGCAGCCTGGGGCCTGGGTGCCTGCGCGTTCCTGAGGGAGCACTGTCTGCGCTGCTGCCTCTGCCCTGGCAAGTGCTGGGGGCATGGCTTTCCGGCGGGTAGAGACCGCGCCTGAGCTTCAGTTACCAGGTGAGCCCACCTCTGGATCTGGCAGCACCCCTCCTGCGCGCCCTGCCGCGCAAGCTGCCGCCCAAACCGCCGCCCCCCGCCCTGTTTGCCCGCTCCGGCCGCCGCGCCGCCCAGGGCCGCCTCTCATGGCCGCCTCTCATGGCCGCCGTTGCCGCCGGTCCCGCCCTTCGCCTCAGCCGCTCTCGCTGGAGCTGCCGGCGCCCCGCGGGGCTCGGTGCCGCGTTGGCGCTTTCCTGGCTCGAAAAAGCTCAGAAGAAAAGCCCCTCTTTTTGGCTGAGAGCGGCCGGCTCCGCTGTGGACGTGCCTGCACCGGAGCTGTTCGTCTCGGCGAGTTTGTGACATATTCACCCTCACCACTTGCTAAGGCCAGGTGCTGTGGGAGGCATCTTGCAACTTTTCTCCGTCGCATGTTAACAGGTTGAAAAGTTTAGGGACTGCTACAACGCCCTCTTGTTTTCTTCTCAACCATCCCTTAAAACAAGAACCTCATCTTCTTGTTGGACAAAGAAAATCCTAGTCCATACGGTGTCAAAAAATGACATAATTGCACTGCCTGTACCTTGCCGTGTATGGCAAGAATGAGAACAAAACCCATCTCTAACTCCAAATCTTTCCATTTACAAAATGATTTCAAGTGGCTGGAAATAATTATTAGCTGTAGCCTGCAAAGGTATCTGGTTGAATTGCCTTTTATGCTTAACACCTTCCAGACCTGTGCTCAGACATTCTTCATACCATGCGTACAGCCAACATAAAAGAGCTCTGCTGTCTTACACCAGCTTTAAACCAGATAAAATCTGTTGGCTTTAATGAAGATGCACCTTTTTTTATATCTGTGTAAGTAAAAAGTGAACCAGATCCTCTCAATGAAAATGTCAGGTTGCTAATGGTGTTCATTTTTAGTGTAGAAATAATGAGGAGGAATATCTGGCACTGAATTTCCCTGGCATAAGGAATAATACATAAAGATGAGATTCATCTTGGACATTTCCGCCCATCCAAAAGATGTGCCCCAGCACCTTACACAGTAGATACAGAGCGTGATGTCCAAGGAGGACCCAATCTTTTTTTAGGTAGCTGTCTTGGGATGAGATAAATCGTCACTGGAAATGTTCCTCCCTTCCTCCATTGGCTGTAAAGGAAATCTATATTAGCAGCTGAGGCTAGAAAACTAAATTGACATAAAACCCATCGATGATCTCTGCATTTGTTAAGGACCTGCAAGGTTGCGAATGTTCAACTTCACTATAAGACAGTGTATCAGCCATTCAACATCCATGGTGAGCCTGAATCAGGGCACCTGCACCGACACATCGGGACTAAGGAGGTGAGGGAGAGCCCCTGTCTTCCAGAAACACCCTCTAAAGACCCAGCACCCACAGCGTTGTGAGCAAATTTTTTCCTGATAACCACACTGAAAAATCAAATCAGAATATTCCTTTGGTTGATCCCAGATGTTATTTGTCTTCCCAGGCTGTCTGGTGAAGCACAATGCTTTCTTTACCCAGAAAATGAATAATTTGTTTCATGTTATTTGCTTTACTTTCATCTGTTTTTAAGTTAAGCACGGCCAGGGTTGTTCTCATCAAATTGAAAATTTGATGCCTTCTGTGCATAATAAAACAAATATTTTTGTTCTTTTTTCCAAAAACAGTTCTCTGCCAAATAGTAATAATTTGGTTAACATGAAGTTTCAGTTTTCAACAAGGAAATTGTTCATCCAAAGAGACTTGAAATATTAGGATCGTTAACTAATTACGGCTTGTGATATCCCCAGTGCAGTGGTAAGAGGACATTTTCCATGTTATTAAATTACAGCCAGACTGGAATCAATGGATTTGCAAAGACTGATGAAGCATCAGATCTTTTGAACATGATCCCGTGCAATGTATTCCAAGGCAGCAATTTACTGAAAAGAGTGTGTGCTTTCTTTTTACCTTTATCAAGACCATTGTGTGTTGGCTGCTGTGTGTATTTAATCATGTTGCACGCTGTGACGTTTAGTGACACAAGGACTCTGAGGTCTTGGCTTTGTGTCACTGAGACCAACTTGCCCATTTGTCCACCAAACATCCTATGATGTTCTTAAAGGCATCTGCCATGGTCTTGACTGTGTTTGACATGCAGAACAGAACTTCATCTAGCTTAAAGTGTTGTTATGCAAACTGCCTCCTAATGTGCTCTGTAGAGATAAATGCAATTGCAGGTTAAAACAAAAATCTATCAGGTGAGGGACAAAGTGGTCCAGGAGAGGAGAAAAGATAGTTTCAGCTTGGACATCAATGTGAATGGTAGTCTTCATGTCAAAAGCAGCCCATGAGAAGGGTCTTTCACCATAAAGGAGAAAGTGCTTATCAGAAGACAAAGTATTATATAGTGCCAGCGTATATCACATCAATTTACAGTAGTTTGAAGCCTCACAGGGAGCCTTCTTGCTGGTCAGGGTTAGGACAACACACAAGCCATTTTCCAGGCAGATATAAACCATAAATCACAAACAGGTACCTACCCTGCAGTCCCTTAAGCATCACTATTTTCCCCTTCACACTGAGCAAGTTCTCATATGTTTCTAAATTCTGATCAAGTTCTAACAGTCTTTGAGTTTGATCCCCCAAACCTCTGTCTGCTCGTCTGTCTTCTAAACCTGCCAGTTCTTACCTCTCACTAGAGAGGTTTCTTCTAGAGTAAGGAAATCAAAACCTTAAATCAAATTTCTCTGAGCTGAGTCTTTGCACGTTTTCTCTGTTATATGCTTGAATAATTCTGAGCAAAACATTTATTGCTGAGGTCTGCACCATATAACTTGACTGTTGAAGTACTGATGCAGAAGACAGAGGAAAAGATATAGTGGGTTAATGAACCATGCCCACGTCTATGCTTTCTGCAAAAGACCTTCCAAGTGGAAATTATTGAGGTTTCCTTTGTGTCATTCTATTTATCAGAAGACTTTAATCCTTCCAAATGTTTCACCAGTGGGGTTTGATGTTATAATGATGTCACAGGAAAAGTTTTGGAGTGCAACATTTCAAGAGGTTCTGAACATTATAAGATGATGTTCCACTTTCCCTCAAAAACCACTTCTGTGCCCAAGAACAGCTCTCCTGACTTCTGTGCTGAACGAGAACTCAGCATTAAAAAAAAACTAAAACATATAGCCTAAGAAATATCATATGCAGAGATAGTTCTATCCAACCTGTTATGGTCTTTATATTTTAAATTTATCGTAAAACCTTTTTTTTTTTTCTAGTTGAGCAATTCATACTTTATCAGTTTATAAGATTGATACGCAAACCCAAATTGTTTTGTATATCATATTAGTCAACTATTTGTATTCCTGATAATGATTTTTTTTCTGTTTGTTTTGCTCCATGTACATGATCAAAGGCTACCAGACAGATAGCTTAGGTGGTAGAAGAGGTGTATATTCATAGGTATTTTTAGCTCTCACAGAAACATATGACATTGTGTTGAATATTTTCCATTTATTTGATGAGAAATCAGAAGGCATTGCCAGCTAGCTGCTTCCTGCTATATTCTGTCGCAACCACTTGAAGTTGCCAGAACTGAGAATTAGGTCCTGCTACTCTAAGAACCCTACTAAGAAGCACAATAGTTTGCCCTGCCTCAATGAACTTCTTTTAAGAACTGAAGGTAAAAATATACATTTTGTCAGAAAGGAGTACACTGCAGTAATAAAACTGGAGAAGGACAGAAATACTTCTGTGAAGTGTTTTACTAAAGACAAAATGGGTTTGGTTTGGTTTGGTTTGGTTTGGTTTGGTTTGGTTTGGTTTGGTTTGGTTTGGTTTGGTTTGGTTTGGTTTGGATGGGAGGCTCAACTGAAGGCTGAAGAGGAGGAAGGCACGTGTCATTCAGGTACCCCAAAATAATTGCTCTATGGGAGACAGGAAGTAACCCTGGCTGTACCTGCATCTCCTTTCACTGCCAGATTCTGACAAGCAAAAAAAAAAACCCAAAAACCTCATAAAAGTTTTTCAATTTATCTGGTGTTTCAGATGATTATTTGGGCGCAAACTAGTCTCCATGTGAGACTACCCACTCCCTGGCTGCTCCACTACTCCTGCCAGCGAGGATGCCAATGGAGTTAGTGGTTTTGCAATACGTCCGTGCTAGTGCCTTGACAATAATCTCAGACTCACTTCTCTGCCAGCAGCTAATGGGTTTTTCAGTCATCACCATCCATGTAGGCCAGTCAGACAACATTGAACCAGATGCTCAATGCTTTTTATTGCATTGCCACTCTCTAAGCCATCTACGCTTGACTGTTTGCCAATTTTTCTTTTAATAAAAAATCTCTTTCTTCCTGTTTGTGCAGAAATACATCATGGAAAACAATATTATTTACAGTATACTCTGGCTACTGGCTATGCCCAAAAATAGTGCTTAACAACAGGAGGTAAAGATCTGCCGCTAGTGCCCCTGTGGAAAGTGCTGCATCTAATGCCAGCCATGTAATTACTGCTCTTTCCACCTCCAGTAAAATTTATAGGCAGTACTGTCATTTAGGGTTTCGTGAGGATGGACTTTCATGTTTTATGGCAAATACATTAATAGCTTCTAACTACTGAAGTTTCTAATCATCCATATTGAAAAAAGAAATTTATTACCACCCTATTAGGGCCATTTTAATGTTCTACAAGCATATTATTTGCACATTTGAGTATAAGTCATCAATAAGTCCCTTCTAAGGAGATTACTTTAATGTAACTAAATAATGTAATATTCTGCAGACTATGAGGGAATGTCAGCCCCTGCTAACAACTAAAAAATTCCTGGAGGAGGGAGACTCAGGTGGTGTCTCTGTGGTGAATGCTGTTTTGGTTAACTTCGCAAGGATTGAGTTGGTGATATCTGGAACAGAGTCAGCAAGGAGCTACAGATTAATCCAATGGTGTACAGGCACTGAAGGAGGATTATAACTTCTATACAATGAAAACCAAAGGGCTACATGTGGAGCCTATCCTGGCCTCTCCAGAAAAAGTTCATAGCATTTCTTCACAAAGGAAATTGGGAGGAGAGAGAAGGGTCTTGTTGCCATTCTTTTGCTGCAAAACTTCACCTGAATTGTAACAGTTTAGGAGGCTAATGTTCTCCATGGTGGCCGTAGAGGTGTGAGGTCTCCAGTCCAAACCGCTGCGGAGGACAGGGACAGCTCAAAGCTGGTTGCTCTGGGCTGTGTCTAGTGAAGGTCTGAAAATCTCTAAGGATAGTGACTTCACCACCTCCTTGGATTTTTGTTCCCATGTTTGACCGTTCTCATTGTGGAAAACAAAATCTGAGTATCTCCCTCCTGCCACTTGTATCTGCAGCCCCTCACCTCATCGCTGTGCACTGCTGAGAAGTCTGGCTCTGTCTTCTCTACACCCTTCGTCAGGCAGCTGAAGGCAACAGTGAGGTCTCTCCCCAGTGTTTCCAGGAAGCACACAAGAGTCCATCAGAGACTCCGGGAGGACCATTTCTTTGGGCTATTACCCTGACTACTCTTCCCAATCTGGGCAGGAAAAGCAGGTTACAGTTGCCACAGCCTCCTTATTTCAGATGCATGAACATCAGCAGATGAAAAACTTAAAGATTCCTACTGCTGTTGTCCCAACATTTCCCTCAAATAAATGCAGCCTCTCTGTAAAGATGTGATAACACACTGGGTGTCAGTGATAAGAGATTTCCAGGTAAGACATCTGCGTCAGCCGCTGTGCAGCACCTCACCACTGCTGGCATCTAATTATACATCTGGGCACTTTCATCTGGTAGCTGTGCGTGACGTGGTTGGAGGGATCTCTGTCGCTTCACGTGGCTTTAAGAGTTTCTGTGACACACTCAGAAAGTGCTGCCTTAGTCCCAGGACGGGGGCACGAGTAGAGGAGCATGGAGAAGGGCAAGCACCCAGCGGTGGTGGATCCCTGCGCATCCCCTCCTCTCCCCCTTGCCCTGCCAGGCTGTGCCATGAGACGCTGTGGCCAGATGGGAGCAGAGATGTTGACAGTCACCTCTGAAGACGGCATCCCCCAAGAACTGTCCCTCCTCCCTGCCGGCATTTTCCAATCTCATGTGCCTTCAACCACAGCAGAGGCACATTGCACCGTGCCACTGTTCAAACCGTCAGGTCTTCCTGTAATTGAATATCTCTTCAAGCTCCCTTTTGATTATCTGTCTGAAAACAAAACTCCGTAGCTAAGCATTACTTCTCTTTTATGTCGCTGCTGCTGCTGCTGCTGTGTCAGGGCAGTGGTATTAATTTTGGACACTTCATCGAAAAATCTTCTTTTGGTTTCCTTCTTGCAGCCTCAAGTCAAGTAAAGCAAACAATGAAACTATTGGGACATAAGATAGGAACAAAATATTAGGCTTTATATCACTTAGAAAATTTATTCCACTTCTGTTTCAGCTTGCTCCTACGCTTGCCACGAGGCAAACTTCTGGATATATTTTACAGAAGCAAATGCCAGGGATGCTGTGGCCATGTCGTGGTGCTGTGCAGCAAGGGACCTTAAAAGTCTGCAGCACGTTTGCATGTATTTCAGAAGTATAAATAAGGAACAGAAGGATTTGTACATGGTGGTGATTTCATGTACAACACCGTCACTTCTATAAATATGCTCACCCATGCACATGCAGCTCTGTACACCTGGTGAATTTGTCAAAACTGCAGAGGATGCCAGGAAAAGGCCATTTGCAGCCCATCTCCAATTCAGTGATATTTTTGATAATTTCACAGCCCCAATTTTGCTGTGAGTCTTTCTTTTTTTTTTTTCACTTGGATGGTGTTAAACAACAGTTCCTTTATAAATGTAATTACCTGGGGGGAGGGGGGGCAGAAGTCTAGAAGAAAAAAGTATTGAAAAATGAATTATTCCAATTGTCTTGAAGCAATAATTGATTTTATCAGTTCACTAAAATGCTCAAGTCTTTACCTCTTTATCTGAAATTACCCTGGGAAATTGTTTCAATCTCATAAATTAGTCTGGGATGGGAAAGCCAGGTTGCCTGCAATCTCAAGCACATCTCATGCTCTCCTTCACTGTTATTTGAAGGAAGATCTGAGTCAACACTTGTTGTCTGCTAATGAAGTTACTCCATGTAGACGTTGTTTTATTTAAGTAGGTATCTGCACTAGCAGAGAACTGGGGTTTAAATCTGGAACATCTCCTGGTAAGGGAATTGCCATGGAAAACCACATGTGCACACACCCACCATTTTTTTTCCCCACATGCTAAATGTATACAGTGGGGTTTACAAGAATGAAAAATACTAGGTCCAAAAATCTTACTTGCTCCTGCATAAGGGCAGGGTGGGGTTTTATTGTCTAGGAACCTGCAATATGGCAAATGAAATAACCAGAAAAGAACTCTTTAAAGGAAAAATATGAATGGAAGCTGCAGCAGATGAAAGATGAAAATATTCATCTTTATTCAGAAATGCCACGTGCTTCCATTTCCACACAGTAAACTTGCTTTTAAACCACTAACATGCAGAAAAATACGTACATATTTCTGAAAGTTTGAAGGCAGTGTTTCATTGTGCTGGCTAAATCCAAACTAGTCTGATAGGGCTGATCTTTAGAAAAGACTCACATCAACATCAAACAGAAACCTTTTTGTCTTGTGCAGAATGTTTAAGGAGAATCCATTTCCCCTACCCAAACATATCGATTCCTTCTTTCCTCATGAACAAACAAGTGCCCTGTGTCTTTACAAAACACACATTGACCTTTCTCTTCCATGTGTGTATGAACATAAATATAAGCATAAACACCAATTTTATGTTCATATATGTGTATATGTGCATATGTATGTGTATGTGTGCATGTATATGAGACACCCGTTTACATTAGTAAAATTATGTGCCATCAAAAGAAGATGGCCCATCTTTGTGAAATAGTACCTCTTTTATCCACAGTACAAACCCTGGTGATACCCCAAGCCAGAGGAGGAAGGAGGAGCCTGATGCACAGCAGAAGTTCACAGTCTGTATTGCTGGCCCACCCCCCACAGGTAACTGTCTTCTGTTCACACCATTTGCCTTCTCCAGAGAGATGTTCAGGATGTTCAGTCCCTGTCCCTGGGTGACAAAAGGGCACAAGACAGGGGTTGCTGCCAGCTCCCAGGAAAATCTCTCTGGAGAAGGAACTGTGATGACAAACTATCAGCCGCAGGCAGAGCTACTTTCCTACCAACATCTCCACCATGGTGGTCACAAATGGGTTTGCACCAACATTTCACATTGTTGTGCCTGGATGGCTCGGTCACAGGATCCTGACATTTACAGAAAGGGGAAGGACAACAAACCCACCCCATGCAAACCACCATTGCTGTTCTTTGTCTGCTGGTTAAGTCTGAGGTCACTAACTAACATCTCCTTATTAACAGAGCCAGGCAGGAAGTCCCCAACAAAATCTAATTTGAAGAATCGGAGGAAGGAGAGAGGGAATGAAGTTTTATTGCATTGAAAATTGTAGTTTAGAGAAATTAAAGGTTGGAAAATGTCAAGAGCTCAAAATGAAGTGTTTGAAATTATCTTTTTATGTATTTATTTACAGCTCATTGGTTTGATGGGAGAAAAACACATCAAGATTTTCCATTCCATCTTAGAACAGGGAAAAAAATTGTTCTAATCTCAGAAATTCTTGAAGGACGAAAAAACATTTCTTTCTGAGCTTTGGCTGAGCAAGAGTCATTGCTGATTTCCTATAGTCATTCTTTCCATTAATATATCTCACATCCACCTACCACTATGGATGGCATAGCAAGCTCTTGAAAATACAGGTTGCCTTAGTGTGCTGTGTCTACGCATAGTGTTAATGCACCCAGTCAGCAGAGAGTAAGCTTTTGCAAATCAAGATTGGATGTTGACACCTTAGTAATAAGGAATAGGAATAAATTACTTTATTCTGTACCAGACTTAAAAGTTTGATATCACTTTCAGTGAGTGATCAAAGCTGGACATCAGTTCCACCTTCAATACCCTGCCCAAATTGATGTAATAGGACCAGAGTGTGGCAAGTGTCCACCTAAGTCTTGAGGTCCCATAAAAGAGCCAGATGCTTTGTCACAAGGTAACTGTGCTGTGTGGCACCAGGTAGCCCTCCCTCCCCCTTCTGAGATCCCTGTCTCCTGTACGCTCTAACAAGCTTAAGATTTCTCATCCGAAAAACTAGAAGCTGTAAATGATATTGTGCCATACAAACACAGCAGGGTAAGTCAAGGACATTTGTAATGTTGAAGGGGTTCTCGTAGCGACAGAGTAGGGATTTTTTCAGTCAGTTCTTAGAAGTACACTGAACAAACAATATTTTCCAGTACTATTAATATTCTCTTTATAAGCACAAAATTTTCAGCAGTTGGTGCCTCAAAAGCTGTTTTCCATCACATATTCAGATATCTTCTCAGATGCAACAAGACTATGAGCAACCTCTCTTCCAGGGACACCCCCTCACAGTTCTGAAAAGATTCTGTGTAATTGTAAAATTAGTCAAGTGCAAACAGGTGTCAGTGGGCGATGGTACCGGGAGATACAGTTCTCTTATCTCAGTGTTTGCAAACCTTTCCCAGCTCTCAACAAAGGATTTACCACTCTCAATGGTAAAGAAAAATACAGCTTTGAAAGGTGTCTGAACAACAGCATCGTTACAGGAATCCCAGAGGGCTCTTGTAGTATCCTGCGCAGAATCAACCAGATGTGCGTGCTATTTAACTCTCCAAGCTAATTCAATGCAAAGCTCTGTTACATCTTTGGCCCCCAGAAAGCAACTACCTAGTAAGAGTTGATGGGAAAAAATTGATTTGCCACTTACTATTACATTGATCGATAATCTATTAACTCTAACCTTGCTAGCAGTGGACTGTACTACGATTTATAGTCAATCATTTGAACTTTCATTCCTCCAGAGTTATAGTCATGATAAAAAAAAAGGTACATTATCAGTGGGCAGAAATTAAACATTTAACCTTTACACAGAGGCTTAATATTAAACTTCATCCAATGCATTCATCCTTTCCCTTCCATGTCACAGCCTGATAGCATTTGTTGCTTGAGTTTTAAAAATTATTGACTCATGTTTCATTTTGTTCAGTATTGACTCGAGGGGATGGCAGGAAATGACAAAGAAACAAGGGGTCATTGGTAGAAACAACTTCTAGGAAACAACTCTTACTTTCTGTTGTAAAAGCCATTCCTCCTTAAGGTCCATTCCTGCCATGTTTAGGCATTGTCTGAGCACTCAGAAAGCCAAAGTATCCAATGCCACATTCAAGAAGGGCACTGTCAGGTCACTGAGAATTGTCTTATAGCACTACAATTTAATATCATGCTGTTATTCCAGAATCAGAGCTGCATTGCAATAAGGCACCTCTGTCCTGGAATAGTGCTTCCATGCTGGGAGGAGGTTTACTAATTGTATTGAATGGCAGGACATGCACTGGTGCTTTGTGCTCTCCAGATTTTTGTCCTGCTGAGTACCTTCCTGTGGGATTCATTACACCATTGTATAGTGGGTAAGAGGGGTAGCGATGTTCATCTTGGACTTGCCATGGGGATGATACAGGCTCTTGAAAACACGGTCCATCCTTTGCTTTTCTTTCACTACAAGAAGAAGCTTGCCTCCAGTCTATACCAAAGGCAGGTCATCTCCTCACCTGTTCTCCTTAGTGGCTATCTGTCAGACCTTTCTTAGAAAAGAGGTCCACAGCTTTCATGGGCAGTGAAAATCCTGCTATCTGACCTGCCTGTTGGCAAGTGCAAAAAGAATTACTGTGGTGTGCCAAGGGCTGGGTTGTAGCAAGTGTCATTGAGATGAATGACTTCATCAAGGCAAGCTGGACAAATCTATCAGAGTCCTTGATGGGAGTGAGAAAGACCAGACCCCATTACCCATCCAGCCCATCTGTCACCATGACCTCCAGACACTGCTCAGGACTTGCTGGGTGTGATGGACCCCACATCTCACTGCTGCCCTCAGCTCCCAAGAGACCCTGCAGAGGATGCTGTCCCTTCACACACAGTTTCCTGCATCAGGTACTCTGCAGTCTGTCACTGGGGACACCCCAGCTGGCTCTGCAGAGTCATCTCACCACCAACGCTGATGAAGAGCTAAGCAATAGTGCTCATCATGAGTGTGGCCAGCTGAACTGCCCTTACTGCAATTAGACTTTCTAGGAAGCCTCTGCTCAGATTCAGGTAGTTCTCAGTTCATCCCATTTACTTTCCTTTGCCTGGAAATCAGCCAGACAAGCTGATTTTTGCAAGCACTTAAAGGGTGCAATACCTTCTGTTAGCTGAGCAAGTGGCAAGGGAAGCTAAAACAGGGAAAAAGCAAAAAAGAAGGCAAACGCTGGTAAAACTTTTCAATGTGAGATTAGACAGGGCTTATCTGACCCACCAGAGAGACTAAGAAGGAGGCAGGCTGTAAAGCAAAGTCAATGCATCGTCTCTTCCCCATTTCTCTGATATTCTGCCTGTGATGATGTGAGATTCTCCAGGCAAGAAAGGAACATCCCCACGTCCACAGGGCACTGTGTCCTTGAAAGAAAGGAGCTTGTGCAGGTGTATGACTCATTCCTCCTGTTAGGCATAGAACTCTCCAAAGCATCCCACTCCACAGAGAGACATCTGGTAAATCCTACATGAATTAACCTCATGCCACAATCTCACAAACGCACACATATGAAACCAGGTCCCTCCTGCTGGCAGCTTCTCGGCATGGGAGGGAATGACAAACCTTGCCCTTGAAAGGAGATTACTCTGTGGGACGTGGAATAGAGCTCCCCGTAGGACATGGACTCATCCCCATGGAGAGAGGTGCTGCAATGCCTGTGAATGAGCCTTTTAATGATGGATGACCAAAATTTGCTTTGGTGTCTTTGTACCTGATGCTAATCGCAGAGAACTGAGCCAAAGCAAGAATGCTTGCAAAAGGCAGAAGGTGATCCAAAAAGTTTCCGTCCTTTTGCTCCACCCTCTGCCAGAGACCTGTGGAGGTCGCTCTCTGCTTTGGAGGGGTTGGAGCTCCCACCCTGCCTGCTCTTAGCTGCCCTCTGGATGGGTCACACCTTCAGGGGATACACAACCCTAAGTGCCCAGTCTGCTGTTAGCACTCCTAACAGATCTGTGTCTCACCTCCTTAAAGAAAAATGAAAATAATAACATGACAGCACTTCCCGAGTAAAATATCCTGCAGTTAAATATCAAGAGACCTGGGCTTGTCACTGCAGGACTGACAGCAGACCCTTAAAAGCACTTAAGTTTCTACCCTCTAGATGCCAAACTCTGGCATTACCTATCAAAAGATCTTTGAGGAACTAAGCCTTCTCTGGAAGCTTCTTGCTTGTGATTTAATGGGATCCACAGCTATTCTTATGGGATGTCCCAGAGCAAATTCCCAGGGATTCAACATTTTAACAGATTGATCAAAACACTCAGTTTAAGACATTTTTCTACCACCTACACCTCAAATTTGTAGCGCTTTACTAGCAGGATGCTGAAAGTCAGACATGCAGGAGGGCTTGGGCTTTCTACGCTCTGTTATAGATCATTTATACACACACTGCGTTTTCCATAGAGAGAGAAGTGTCTGAACCCAGCCACATCTTGCAGCGCAGCAAGAAAGTGGTCTGGGTCTTGCAGGTTGCCTCCATACAGGTCAGGGTTAAACTGATGGCATTGATGAAATGTAAATGAAAGATATTATGTAAAAAGAATTGCATAATGTTCCCAAATGTTTTCAATTTTCTGAGTACTTCTAAAAATAAAATGAACTTTTAGTACTTAATCAACATAGTTATTCATTCTCTTTTACCCAAGATGAAATTTCCCATGAATTTTTTATGGAAACGCATTAGTTATTGTTGCCTTTGGCTTCCTGGTTCAGACACAGTTCTGCCCTCTGTTCCACTGATTGTACAAATTACCCCCCACTGCATAGGCTGGGTACACTTTTAAGTCCTTAAGAAATCTCTTTAGTTGCTTTTATAAGTCTGTTCAGGTTTGGCTGGACTTACTTCAGGAGAGGAAGATTTGTGAGGAGTCCATTAGCCACCTAATGGGGACATGGCTCACTCGTTAGTACCACCTGGTCACAGACCCATGTAATCCCCCTCCTCCGGGGTGGCACCCAGCTCATACAGAGCCTGGAGCAGCCTGGCAGCAGGGACAGGCTTATCATGGGTGCCCAACCCCTCTTTATTTCTTTTCACATCATCCTGCGCTCCCAGATGCTGGTGGTAGAGATGCTTTGAGCATGGTGAAACAAAAACTTAATCGGATGGTGCAGGCTGGATTTCTCTTTGCATTCAGTGCTAGTAAGAAAATCCACTGCAAGGAGGGGGAGGCCTTTAGGTCCATTACATCGGTGGGAATTTTTTTTATGCTGGACTTAAATGACTCTGTGATTTTTATTTCTATGTTTATTGCATAGCATTCAACGATACAAGTCCTTAAAGACGAGAATGTGTTTTCCTGATATATCAGAGATGAAATCCCAGCCAATTTGTGCCTAAGGTTCCTGTGTAAATGCGTTGGATGCATCTTGGTGAAGAAATGATTCAAAAGGAAAAGGAGCACAGAGAAAGCTCGAGTGACCGAGTGGCTGATTTGATTGTCTGAACAAATAAAAATGCTTGCATGACCACCTCCTAAAAGCAAAGTGCTGCAAACAACAGCCGAAGAAAATGACCAGGGTGATATTGAACTGTCAGCCAGAGACAACAGAGAGGACAATCAAGTGGTATGTCAGTGTCATGTAAAAATAAAAGCCTGCAGCTTCCAAATGTTTCTGTGAGTGCTTTAGCTTGTCATGCCATCTCACATCGCTAAGGAAATTATGAACCATCAGCAGGGAGGACTTCACGTCAGGGACAGGTGAAAGGCAGGAAAACGTGGGATTGGTATCAATCCAAGCACAGCTACTGCTTGGCTCAATATCAGCACCAGTCTCTGCTCTGCACGTCCCACTTATAAAGCAGGAGATTTTCCAACAACACCGTGTAGCCACAATTACAAAGCTGAAAGGCAATAGCCCATTATGTTGCTTTCAGCACCATTGGTATACACTCACACAGCATTTAACAAAGGCATGTTTAGTGCCTTGTACGTCTTTTTCTGCCAACGTTGTGAATCCATTTAGAGCAAGCCATTGAGCTTTATTTTTATTTTACTTAATTTTTTTCCAAATGCATTAAGATAAATACGCATATTAACAGCCTCTAGGGCATACAGAATATATACATTTGCGTTTATGGCAGACAGTTAGAATCCTACCACACTTCTCGTAGAGGAAATTTCTCCTGTGATGAATTAATCTTTATGAGCTAGTTCTCATTTCCTTCATTTCTTCACAGCTACCATGTTTTTTTTAAGAGGAAATGAGAGTTAATTTTTTTTGTTAACGTGAGTTGCATTTTCTGCTAACCACTATTTATAAAACGTGTGCCTGATTCTCAGCTAAAGTACTCCATCTCAGAAATCCAAAGAATAGAATATTTTCCTCTGTCACGTAGTCAACCCTAAATATTTCCACTAAATTTCCAGAAGCTCTTGAAGGATAAACATTTTCAGAATGACCCAGTGCAGTCACCAGGAACTATTACATTCTGAAATTAGCAACATGCTCTCTCCAGATTGCTCCATTTGTTCTTAGTTCATGGAAACCACCAAACAAATTGACCTGGTCTGTCACCATGCTCATTATAAAGGGTCATGGGAAGAACAGGAGAGTGAGCACAGGCTCCAAGAGGCTTTGGTGGGGTGTGCAGTTTTATTAATGTATGTCACCCGTGTGCTGCAAGAACTGCAGTCACCAAACAGCCTTTCTAAATGACCACTAAACCCCACCATCTCCCTCCTTTCTCTTATCCTCTGCCCATTGTCACACAGAGAGATTTTTCATTTCCAAACCTTCTGCCTTTTTGCTGTTCTGGGGTTTGGAGGGTTCCTTGCTCTCCATGTCACCATTCTGCAGGTGCCAAAGCCGCCTGGGTAAGCTGCAGGGACCAGTGGGGACAAGCGCAAGGCATTACAGATTAGCCCTGGATGTCTCTTAGGACCATCACTGGGACAATGTGGGTTGACCCTTTGGGGGCATTGAGTTTGTAGTGGAAGAGCTATGACTTCCACGCCTCTGCTGCATATCTGTTGAAATACCCATGGTCTGAAAAGCCAATTAATCGACATTATTTAAAGACTGCTTTTCAGGGGAGTCCTTTGTTGGAGGAACTGAATCTCAACTCTGTGCTAAATTATGCACAGGAGTTAAGGGAGGTGAGAGTAAGATATCCACTGGGTAATCATAATCACTGTGCAATTAGGTTTGATATCATAATAGAAGGTTATTCTCCTAGGGGTAATGCAGTGAGGGTGAACTTTAAAAGGCCAGATTTTAAAACTATGAGAAAAATGATTAACAGAAGGCTCAAGGGCAAAGTGAAACTCTTTAACAACTTACAGCAAATTTGTTCCTACACTAACTCCTTTGGCAGCCCCAGGAGTTGTACCAAGGGTGAGTTTGGCTAATGTAATCAGTCTGGAGGATATTTAAGAGCCCGTGCTAGAGAAGCAGATGGTGGTTGGACCTTTGAGCTGAAAATAAGAGCAGGAAGGATAAAATCTGCATGGCTGAGCCGAGTTTATTGAAAATAAACATCCTTTTAAAAATTAAAAAGGTTCTCTGACTAAAAAGCGTAACAGAGGCTCGAGTAAATGCAGACGAGCTGGAAAGGGAACAGACATGGAGATATAGGACTATAAAAAAAATTCAAGGTATTTCTGATACAGTAGAGAAGAAAAAAATTAAACCCCCAACCAGGCATGTAATGAGTGAAACTTAGGAAGCGCTGTTGTTATGTGACAGCTTTATTGTACCCAATTAACTCAAATATATGTATCTGCTGGAAGATGCCACTCTTCATGGCATTTCACTATCAGATATACAAAAGCAGGCGTTTCTTCTGCAGAATGCTATATCTTTATGCGGGGAGGGGGAGGCTGAAAATCACAGGATGCTGAAGCAGGGAAAAAAACCCCTTGCCCTGAGTTATTTGTATGGATGTAACTAAAAAGACTCCTTGTCCGTGCCGCTTTCTGTGGGAAATTAGAGAGTGACTTCAGCAGTGATTTACTTTAACTCTGTGGAAGGTGAACAGGACCTGAGGAAAGAGTTATGTGGCTGCTAGTTTACCAGGGCAGTAAATCACCTGGACTAGCTAGTACCTAGCCCAGGCTGTAGAAAAAACAAACTACACAATAGTGAACCTGTCAAACAAGGTGCCCCGCTCACCTCATGGGTTGAAATGTCCCCTTGAAAACAAGAGAGGGGATTCAGTGCTGGCTCCTAGTGCGCAGTAACGGTGACGGAAAACCCACTGCAAGCGAGTGCCAGAGCGGTACTCTGCGATTCCTGCAGAAACTCTGCCCGTGCTGGCACCACCACAGGCACCACCAGCACTGCGGGCAGGGGTGCCGGGTCTCCGGGGCTGGCTCGCTCCCCAGAAGCAATACAGACATCCCAGCTGGGAGATGATTCCCCATCCCTGGGAACAGCCACCGTACAGCTGGTGCCACACAGAACGCAAGGGCATGGACTTCAGCATGGACAAAACCAGCAAATTTATTTAAATTTTAAGTTTTTCCAAAATGTTGCCAGTCTCTCCTTTCATGTTTGTGCCTCCTCAAGCACAACGGGGCCTCAACCTCAGCTGTAGCCTGTAATGTCACCATAATGGAGGCAAATAAATGACAATAGGGAGTAAAGCCACTTCAGTCTCTGTAAGGAAATATTGTTCTTTCAAAGCAATTCCTCATCTGAAAAGTTAATAAAATAGTACATAAAGGTGACCTGGTAGATATAATTTACTTGGGTTTTCAAAATGCTTTTGATAAGGTCCCTCATAAAAGGATATTAATGATAATGAGAATGATCTTACATTTATGATGGTACCTTTCATTCAGATGAATCCCAAAGTGCTTTACAAAGTTTTTACTAACTGATTGTACAAATCATGTGTCATATATATCCCCAAAGTGCTGCTAGGTCTGAGAGAAGGCATGACAGCTATTTAATTGCCTAGCATGCTGCTGCTCAATATTTTAGGGCAGGGTGTAAAAGCAAAAGCTCCGACCATGTGCAATTAGAGTGAATTTAGGGAGGTAAAAGCTACTTTCCAAAGCTGAGATTTGGATGACAACCAAGCCCAACTTCTCCCTCTGCCCTTACCCAAAAGCTGAGGCATGCCTGAGGCTGAACAGGTGAATGGCTCAGTTGGAAAAAAGGCATCTTTTTTCAGGTTGCTCCCAAACGTACAGTGGACAGTTTTTGTGCACCTATACTTGGGCACCTAACTCCAGAGAAGCATCATCACTTAAATTTTCTTCTCCAAACATTCCATAGGTTTTTAACCTATGCCCTTCAGCTTCATAAGCAGCTGCCAATGCTGACAGCCACCAGCAGAACATCTTCAGCTCTCATTAGTGTTTGGGAAGCAATCTCTGCCTCTATTCTGCAGTCAGTTTTGCTTTGAGGTGCACATCTGAAGCCCTACTAATCTGGGCTGTTTTAATTGTGAAGACAGCTCCAGCTATAAGCATCTTCTGTTTAGAGAGTATCAGAACACTTAATTTAAAGGCAGCAAATGTCTCATTTAATTGCCTGAAATCAAAGGTTTCATATTTTAATTAAGCTTTTAAGAGGACTTATTTCATTGCTTTGACTTTTTTTTTTTCCTCTCAGATATGAAGGTCATTAAATCATATCTTTACACATTAAGCAATAGTAACAATAATTTCACCATGGCTTATGCAGTGTGGACACTACTCCAGACTTGCGTTTCATATATTATAAGCGATCAATAGGTGAACATCACTCACATACTATGCCTGGCTGTGTGCAAAGGACCACCTGAACTTCCATGTCCTCCATTTCTTGTTACTTACAAAGAAAGAAGACCGCAAGAAAGCTGGATCATAGCTTCTCCCTAGATACAAATTTCTCCATGGTTAGGCTGGTTTGGCAGCTTTTCTACTCTCTCTTAAATGAGCAGCCTTAAACCAGATACCTGACCAGCGTAAAATCAAAAAGAAGCTTACAGATGGGGGTTGAAGAGGACCTTGGAGGTACCAAGGCACTCTAGTTGTGTAGGCAGAAAGATTTCAGCTCAGCTGTAATACCCTTGGGCACACCTTTGAAATGCTCCATCTAGCCCTCTGCCCGAGGCAGCATGCATCTCATGTTTATCACCACCCCACCCGAGTGCTGCTGTATTTTTTTGCAGAACTAAACAAAGGACAGGGTCCCTTCCTCCACTGTGACAGCCTGTCAGACTTTGCAGTACAATCCATATTTCATATCAAAAGAGTCCTCCTCAAATCCAAGTTATATAAATTATATATTGCTAGGTAAACACGACCTTCCTCTACCAATTCTTTCAGGACAGAGCCAGAAGCCAAAACAACAAAAATCATGTGAGAACAAGCATCCAGGGCCAAGCTGTCAAAAATCTCCAACAAGGAGCTGATTTGTCAAGAGAAGTCATAATTTCACAGGAGGCTCGATTCCTTCTTCAGTGCTCCCCTGGCCAAATTGCTGACAGATTTTTGCTGAGCGATCCCATGCTCTCACATGATAGCCTTTTATTTTCCACATAATCCTTCTCACAGGGTAAGACAGTCTCATTTTTAGCACAATCCTTTGGGAACAAGAGGGAGGAGCGATGCTTATGTGAGAACACAGCCCCACAGCCTGCCCCACAGTGCAACAAGAGCCTCCCCAGCTCCCCCAGCAGTAAATTCACATTCCCTTGGAGAAGCTCCATCTCACCCTCTACTTCCCACAGGCCCTGGAATGCAAAACCCTTACTGTTAGGCAGTTTAATTTTGACTATGAATAAGCACTGACGCACTTGTGGCCTATTCAAGGAGGCTCTTCAGGCAAAATAACAGTCTTAAACTTCTTTCTGCTGCCAAGGTGACATAAAGAGGCTTCAGCATACTGCAAGGCTGTTGTATATGCAACATATTGGTTCAAACTTTTGTCTCCAGCAAGCACTCTTTGCATGTGGAGTACACCTGGCTGCTCTAACCTGATCAACAGTTACTGCTTTGTTTCTTTACAATGGGTTTTAGTTGCCTCAGTACAGACATTCTTAATGCAATGAGCCTGCAAGAGGCCCTCAAAAGCCACAGAAATAAGTAACAGGAGGTTTTCCAAATGCACACGAAGCTAGCCACATTCCCACACCCTCTGAGTACTCACGTGCCAGGGAGACACAGGTGCAGGCTGGAGGAAAAGGGGAAACAAGAAGGGGAGAGAAGGCAGATTGGTCCCCGGTCCCCCTTACACTGATGCAAGGCACACTTACACCTCAGGTTTCAAGGTACAGATCTCACCTCAGATGTTCTCTTGCTTTTGGAAGTCAGTGGCGCTGCAGACAGCAGGGGAGCCTTTTTTCTGGGTACACAGTTGTTTGAAACATTGCTAGCCAGGCACTGATTGCTACTGGCATTTGTCTTTCAGCAGCTGCCACAGCGGGCTCCTCAGGAGGTGTGGGAAATGTCTTGCAATTATGTGCTTTATCACGCTCCCCAAAGAAACATTTGGCCATATGTATTTGCACAGGGATGCACACATCCGGTGCGCAACAGGGTCCATGCTAGGTGCTATCAACATAACAAAATTACTCTCCCTTTCACCTCTAGCTGTCTCTGAAGCACCTGATTGCTCCCTTAAACAGATTAAAGGGTTGGAAATGCCTTAAGCTAGAAGGTCTCTAACTCTGATTTTTGCTGTTTTTGCATCTTGCTGCTTTCTGCCTTGTGTCATCCCTACAACCAGCTGAATCTCAGCTCTTCTCAAACATTCGGAGCAGCTGGGAACTAGGATTCCTTCCCACATCCTGTACCTGTGATTGACTCCTAGACATGGAGTGCAAGTGTGTTAGATGCAGTGTTAGATCACTGGCTGTCCTGGAAGTTACTGAGCTCTGGAGTCTGCGGGACAGCCTTCAAGGAAGACTTCATTTGATTTTGTCACTCTGTCCTCCTTTTCATAGCATCATCCAAAGGACTGTGGGGATAGCATTTCCAACGTTCCTTGGGAAAAGTGTAGTTTAAAAATTAATTTTCTTCCCCATTAAACCTATTTATTTTATTTTAATTGAACTTGGGACCAGTATCCCAAGAGGATTTACAGTCTTTTTCAAAATTTGCCCTTAATAATGAATGCTGGGCACATGGAAACCCACTTCTGAGCTCTTACCTAGACCTATCCCAGCAGGGTTGACAGAAAGCCCAACAGAGCAGGAGCTACCAACTCTACCTCTCCACACATGCTTGTACCATTTCTGCGTAATCATTTATCTTTTTCTTTCACAAGCCTGTTTGTATGAGTAAGCCCCACTTCGTAACATCAAAAGTTACCCAAGTGTGCTCACTGCAAGTCGGTACAAAAGAGGCTGAACAAGCCAACCAGAATTGCTTAGTCTTGAGCCCCTAAATGTGTCATTTTACAATAAAACATTATTTTTTTTCTTTTTAACCTCCCATAGGAAACCAAAGAAAGGTCTGAACGTGGCACAGAAACTTTAAATTCCTGGATTCTTCAAACAAGCACAACTCTCTTGCTGGACCAGTGGTATAGCCTGCAAGAGTCCTGCAGGAAAGCCTGATGGATGGAAAGGGAGAGTCAATAGAGTTCAGTCCTCTCATGAAAGCCAAACAAATTAATTCCTCACCTCCAGTACACTGTGGTATTCTCTCTACATTAATCTGAGTTAATTAATTTTCTTTTTTCAGGTGTGGTTTTTTTCTTTTGCTCACTTTGAAGGTCCTAGAAGGACCTCCTGTGGCTTTCACAAAGAGACTCAGAGAGGCATGGTATGGGACCTCAGTGGTTTCTATGAATCCCCCAATTAAAATGTCAAGCGGCTCCGTAGTATTGTTACAAAGTTAGAAAAACCTGGCTGGAACATACAGAGCTTATCATTTTGAGAACCAAAAGGGCAGGAATTTAAGCTTTATAACCTTCTCAACTGTCTACCCCCCCTCCCAACCAGCTGGTCTTAAGTGGTATATGCTTTGTTTTACAAGAAAGCCAGGGAAATTGTTTCACTTCAGAAGTCTCCTTTCAGATTTACTTAGGCAACCATTGTTACTCATTTTATAAGAGTTTTATAGCAGCCTAAGTCCTGGAGAATAGCAATGTTTAACTGATCTTACTGATACAACATTATTGGTACCACTAATTCCACAGCCATTGTTTTTTTTTTTTCTCAGGACAGGGAGGTAATTTTCCTAAAATTACATTGTTTTCTAAAACAGCTCTATTCAGTGCTATACATCTACCTTCTGGCAGCATAGTTTAATTTGCATTTAAATAATTTCCTGATATCGTTGGAAAAGTAATTATACATAACACTAACCAATTTTCAAGCCTCAGCTTTTAATCGGCCCATGACCAAATCCCTCTCCTCGGTTCTAAAACAACTTCCCCAAAATATATAATTCCCAAATACCAGAACCTGGCTCCTTTTCTTAAGGTTCCTCCATTTGCTCATTCTGTGGTGAATTCAGGTCAGTAGAAAACCATGTTGGGATTCCTGTCCTTGGTTTCTCTTTAGGGTTTTGTCACTTTGGTTCCATGACTTTTCCCTCGCAGAAAGATTCAACTCTGTCTGCTACCTGAGCAGAAGATCTTATGGAGATCCCACGCTTGTGATGCTAAAAGTACCACAGTGCACCAACCTTTTATAATAGTTACAGGCATTGGATTATGGCCTGATTCTGAGATTTTTATCACAGATGAGGCAGGGAATAGATGCAGTTTGAGCCAAGGCATTCAGCAGGACATACAGGTTTGATCTGGAATGCCCTGGACCTTAGATTTTTGGTTGGTTCTAGAGACCATTTGACACACTTAGATCCAGATATGCTTCTTCCTGAATTTTGCAGGCATTTTATTCAGGTTAATTATTTGACCGAAAAAACAGTCCACTGGATATGTAGATCACTTTTAACAAGACTCCATATTGTATTAGAAGAGAATATCACTAAAAGCTGTTTAACATGCCACAGTCTTTTTCCCTTAGAAAGATAATGCCTATAGAAGATGAGTTGTATTTTTCAGTGCTGCGATTATCTGCTCATGAGCCATGTGAAGAGAAATACAATCCCCTATACTAAAAGTGCCAACTCAAAAGCGTTAAGCCATTAACTGTAGAACAAGTCCAATGTGAGAGAGACAATGACGCATCATAGGGGCCATCATACGGCCCATAAAGTCAATATTGAAGCCATGAAATTCAGGTGTGAGTGTAGTTTTCCTCAAGGTTTAGGATCAGCCTTGACCTAACCTGTTAGCCAAGACCTCTCTCTCTCATTAAAAGCGATTCAACCATTAAGATAATTCAAAGCTGAAACTGCTAATGACATGCTGGGGATCTGCCTTATAACCAAGTCCTAGCTGGTGCTTGAAGAACCTTCAATGCAAGTAAGGAGTCTTAAGGATTTTAGTGCAGGAAACGTCTGTCTAAAAGAGGCAGCGCACGGCACAGTTAATGCTAGCAAATCAGATGTTTTGCAAGGCTGTACACTTTGCTTGGAATTATATTGAAAAGGATTGTTTGGCACCAACCCTTTAGTATCACATACTATATTTCATCAGTGAGGTGATACAGAGCCAACAGGAGAATTTTCAGATTAAACTTCCACAGCTTGTCAGACAGTGATGACCCCTGCTATTTTCACCTCCCAACATGTTTTTAATTTGTTCTCAAGCTTGCAACTGTCCCCCAGATGCCTACAGCAGATCACTCTGGAATGATTCCTCATCTGGATGATGGTGGCAAGTAAAAGGTCTTGGCTGCCAGCACATGGGAATGATAAAGAATCAATTTTCACTAAGATCTGAACTGGGAGGTGGATACAAATGAACAGATCGGTGTGTCGGCCCAGTTCAAGTGCACAGAAGACTTTTCAGCCTGGGAAGATTGTCAATAAAACTGCTCCAGAGGGCTATTTAAAAGCAATGGCTCTGGATCGTGATAAGATCGGGATCTGGATCTAGGAAGCGTTAAATCCGCAGCAGAAAATACCAAGCAATCTAAACCACACTCTGAACTCATGAAAGGCATTGCTGCAGGAGTGTCTTGGTTTGATGCTCCGCTATGGCTTTTCTGTCCTACTGATTTTGATTTGGATGATGAAGAAAATTTCCCTGTGATGAAAAGCATTTCAACATCTGTCTCACATCTGGTCATCTGTACCTCTCCCCACCCAAACCAGCACACTCAGAAAAATGTAGCTATTTGCAAATTGACTGCAAAGTTTCTTGATGACTTTTGGGGTTTTTGCTGTTTGCTAACTTAAAAACAGTGGAAAACAACAACATGAACAATGACATGAGAAAAAAGGCACAGCCTGGTACTAGAGATAGGCTTATTTATAAGAATAGATGCATCACAGCAGATGTCAGCTCTGTAACGGTGCCGCACAAAGCGTCCAAACGCCAGCCAGCGAATGATGATAATAAAAGTGAGGGAGCTGCCTGGAGAAAGAAATTGACATAAAATGGAGAATATTTTGTAATTTTGATTTAATTGAATATCTTTGTAAACATATATATAAATAAAATCCTTTTCATTTATTGTGCAATACAATGATTTAACAGTAACCCGGATTCTTAGTGAGCTGATCACTGCATAAAATCAATCAAATTTCTCACTTTCTGTTATTCCAGCAATATATCTTCATTGTATCTATCCCAGTCTTCCCAGTAGTCTTTAGTTAAGGAGACCAATCTTCTAAAAAAACAGATAAGTCCCAACTCTTGGAGACAAGTCATAGGCATCCTACAGATGCTGTCTAACTTCTAATAAGTCATTTCATCCTAATCATGTTTCCCAATTTGAAAAAATATGAGAGAAATCCTTCTTTTTCTACCCAGGGATTAGAAGGTCTTTAGGACAGGACTCATGTTTTATTATATTTTTGCACAGCATTTAGATTTCTGATACTCCCATTTCTTGCTCCTGTTTGCTCTGCCTACTTCCATACTACAAAACATTGCTATTGATATTCCTGTGTTATCGTTGCTTTCATTCTAGTTATTTTTTTGTCCTATAAGCTACTTTAATTAATAAATGCAATTATTTAAATTTCTTCTTTTTTCTTACTCTGACAGAGTTCCAAAATTGAGCCCACATATTTAGTGCTGTGCTCTAGGAAGGGCTGGGCTCCAGCCCTGCTTTGGCCTTTCCACCATCTGCAGAAGAATTATACTGGTGTGAACCTCACCTGGTGTTTTATGGAGTTTTAATTTTTTTACTATAGCCACTGTAAAAGCAGTGAACACACACATACTTCCAAACAATTCTGGCCCTCACTGGATTGATGGAAAGGAGGTTAATAACATATCTGGATAAAACAAATAGTTCGATGGTTAGCACACATTGATTAATATCTGCTGCAGTGCCAGCAAAGCTGGAGGAGCTACACATCATAATTCTGTTATAACTGAAGACGTGTTGCCAATGGGAAAGGAAAGGAGATTATCACACTGCTTTGTTTTCTGGCTGTGTCTGGCAGCTCAGTGTAATGCACAGATATAGGGTCAATGTCTCCCCTCCCCTCCCGATTTCAGGGACGGTGAAAGATTTGGACCGTGACACTGCGGAGCACTTGAAGCTCAAGACGTGCGCTACATTCGAATGCTCATTGCCGGTAAATCCTTTCTAGGATGTGCCAGAAGAGGGAATGAGGGGAGATTAAAAGCAGGACAATAAGTTTGAAGAATATGAATCCGATGTCTTGCATACGAGCGGGAGGATCCCCGCGCTGCAGGGCACTGACAGGTTGTGCAGGACCCTCCACGATGCTCAGCCCTGGGCTGGCCAGCATGGACCAGCCCAGCAGGAGGGGGAGAAGCTGTACACGAGAGGCTGAATGTTCTCACCTCCACTCACACCACCAGGGTGTCATCGCTAAATGCCCTAGCTTTTTGTTTGGCAGTAAATAATTCATGTCCCAAAGCCGTAGGTGGGATACGTTTCAGGCAGAAAGGGAGGACGCCAATGAGCAGCTCTTTAAATATACATCACCTCCTGTTTGCAGGCACGATGTGTGGGAGCAACTGTAAACCGAAATGGTCTTGTGTTCACTGGCACCTCTGAATACAAAATCACTGCTGTGGCTATTTATGGGGTGGAAGAGGAGGGAGGCTTCAAAAAGAAAAATCAGGCTTTTTAAATGGGATACCTTTTTTTAAACTGAAACACTTGGCATTTCTGTGGTGGCATTGCATCCCCAGTGGGGGGAAGAGTTACAGGTATTTTAATTATATATTAGTACAGCATTAAGCTAGTTTTATTTGCTGAACATTCTGTCAATTACTGTTGTTACTTGAGAAGCATGACTGCTCCCAGGTTGATCATGTATTTAACTAGCCAGTCAATGCTATTAATCACCGAGCATTTTCAGCCAAGGATATTAACATTGAAACCTATCCAGGAGGGCTTATAAATGGGTACTGGCTTTCTTCAGAGGGAAACACTGTTTTCCAATGCAAGGGAGGTTCTCTCAAGTCTCTTTTTTTTTTTTCTTTTTTTTTTTTTTTAAATTGCAATCTAAATCCAAAAGGGGAATGAATAATTGCCCTTAATGAAATAACTGCCATCCCAGAAAATTAGTAAATATGTGATCATCTCATTACCATATGAACGGAGGGCAGGAGGTCTGTTTCTGCGGTGCAGCTGCTGTAAAAAAACAGTGAAGTATAAGAAAATAGATGTGAAAACCAAACAGGGACATCCGGCTTTCTGGGGACTGGAGCAGGGGGAGAAATGATCTAGGTAAGGCTGAAAAACAGTTAGCATTTGGGGATTTGAAATGGGACTCTGCAGTCTTATTTTTGACCACAATACTTTTGTCTTTTGGTCAGAAAAGACTTTTTCTGCCTCCTGCTCATAGAAGCAAGGGGCAAGAACGTGACCTGAAGCCAGGGGCTTTGATACAACACGCACCATTTGGAATCAAATGCCCCAGATATATGCTTTGCATCCTGCATTGCACTCAGTTGACACACAGAATATATTTATTTCCACATTGTGAATAATCAACTGAAAACTCACTTTCATTAGCTTCATCTCCCCATTGTTGGCTCACATCCTGAAGTTTTCATACAACATCTGCAAAAGTAATAAACTAATTATAGAAGCCATCTGGAACAAGAAGAGTGGAATAATTATTTTCTTTTTTTAAAAAAAAAAAACCACCCTCACTAAATAAATGGTGCCATAATAGATGGGATGTCAGAAGAACAATGATCATAACAAACTCAGTATCATTAAGGAGGGATGCAAGGAAATTTACATCAAGAAACTCATGATTGCTCATTAGCAGAGACACAGCAGAGATGCATTGCGATCCATTCATGACACAGTCTCTGTACTGAGAGGGAAGTCCTACCAGAGACTGGAGGCTACTGCATGGATAGCCCAACTGGCAAAGGAGAGGAGGAGCAATTGCTGCTGCATCCTTGTGTCCTGCATTCAAGACCAGGAGATGGAACCCTGGGAAGGGAAGGGTGAATCAGTCACGGGCAGTCACTTCTCTGTCACCTTCCACTGATGCTGATACTGCTGTTTGATGGCATTGCACAACAGTGATGTGTGGTGCTGGCCAGCTACTAGAGTGAGTCAGCAGTGAAATTCAGAAGAAAACACATAAAATCTTGACTCTCATACCACTGTGACGTAGTGTCCTCTTCTTTCAAGACATGTCCCTTGCTCTTAGACCTTTCCAGATGAACTGTGAAGATCTGTGCACCAGAGAAAGACATTTTGTCATTGCTTTTGGGCTGTCCTTGGTGCCCTGAATTCCCCTGCTTCCAGGAAACTCATGGTGACTGCTGAAGCCGATTGTTTCAGCAATGACAGCTTTTGAATCATGAACCCCTTCTTCTTCTATTTCAGCACCACGTATCCCAGCGAGCTTCATCCCCTGCAACATGACCCACATCCACCAGCTCCTAGTCTCTGGCATTGAGAAGGGCTCCCAGTGCGGGAAGCAGCAAGCCCTTGGGCACACAGGTGGCTCATCTGTGCGTGAGCGAACGGGTGACCACAGCCACCAGCGCAGAGATCAGGAACGTGCACCATGAAAGTGAAGAGGCCACCTCAGAGACAGAGCCCTGCAGCCAGCCCCGAGCGATAGGATGCCTAGATCAGCCACATGTACTGTCCCATGGGCACCCATGTAAGACAGGATATCCAAAGGCAGTGAGAGCCAGCAGTCCTTCTGACCTTGCTAATATCCCCAGCAGTCACCAGCTCTGGAAGACACCACACAGGTGCAGTTTTTCTAGGATAGCTGAAGATGGAGCTGCATGCCCTTTTGTGTAAGGAGGGAGAAGCAGCTAAGCCATTCTCCTCAAACAGAACTTGAATGTACATTTTCACAAAATACTGGAGGCTTTAGAACAAGGCAAAACCTTCTTTCATATCCCAAGCCCTGTATTAAGTGATGAGCTGGAGGTCAGCTTGTGGTAAAATGGGGTTTTTTGTATTTATTACTACTATTTTTTACTAACTAGAGGTGATTGCTTTGATATAGAAGATCCTGACTGTTATTAAAACAGTCCAGATCCTGGCTTTTTTTAGCAGTGCTTTCAGGGCAACATGTATTTCAATGTTTTTAGAGGAGGATGACACCGTGGTAACATGCCTAAACATTTCATGCTTGATACATGCACACAAATTCAGAAAAGCAGCATATATATTAGCATCTGCCAATAGCCCCATCATGGTTTAATCCCAGCTGGTAGCTAGGACCACACAGCTGTTCATGCAGTTCTCCTTCCCCCCAGAAGGACAGGGAGAAAAGGAGGGGAAAAGGAAAGGGAAAAAAACCCGATAGGTTGAGGTAAAGACAGTTTAATAAAACAATAATGGAAAAGGAAAATAACAATAACATTAACAATGACACAAGTCGCTCTCAACACCCAGTAAATTGGTGAATTTGCAACCTCCAGAGCAGTGATTGTGGATTCCTTTCCCTGGCCAACACCCATTTATATAATGAGCATAACATCTATGGTGTGGAATATTCCATTGACCATTCCACTGTTGTGTCTATGCTCCTTCTCAGCTTCTATAGGAAGCTGAAAAGAGTCCTTGAAAAGCATAAATATTGCCTAGCAAAAACTAAAACAATATGGATTATTGCAATATATGCAATCCTTTCACAGCAATCACTAGAAAGAAAATTAACTCCCCGCTGAAACCAGGACAGGTCCTAACGGCAAATAATGCGTTCACATGTCCATTCTAACACTCAAATAACAACTAGATAGATGGATAGATAGGGATAGCATGAGAGAGAGAGAAAAATGTTTCCCCCAAATGAAAGTGCAGCTTTTAAGAATTTCCTATCTATATTGTAACTAATTACCTTTGGCCTGAACTTACTTAGAGAAAGGTCTGAGATTCTGCTAGATACCCAGCTGCCGAATCAATGACATCCTGCTATAATGTATTTCAACACACGTTATTAATTCTGATTAAAAAGTATCATCCAGTTGTGATTCTTATTAGAACTCTATTAGTGTCTCTGCTAATAGATGCCGTCTCCGTTATTATCATAATTATTGTTATTTATCACTTATGTTACTGCAGCAGTGCCTTGAGGGCTCATTCATAAACCATGCCCTTACTGGATCATTTGCAAATGCAAAATCAAAAAATGTTTCTTGCCCTCAGCGCTTTCCTTGGTAAGACAACAGACAAAAGATGGAGGAATATAAGGACACAAAGGGACCATCTGGGTGAGCACTGAGACATGGCTTTCAACACATCTGGAGCTTAAGCATTGCCATGCTTCCACCAAACAAAATCAAAGAATGGC
>VZSF01010138.1:1133563-1226479 GCA_013398295.1 Chionis minor | reverse complement strand
GGTAAAATGGGGTTTTTTGTATTTATTACTACTATTTTTTACTAACTAGAGGTGATTGCTTTGATATAGAAGATCCTGACTGTTATTAAAACAGTCCAGATCCTGGCTTTTTTTAGCAGTGCTTTCAGGGCAACATGTATTTCAATGTTTTTAGAGGAGGATGACACCGTGGTAACATGCCTAAACATTTCATGCTTGATACATGCACACAAATTCAGAAAAGCAGCATATATATTAGCATCTGCCAATAGCCCCATCATGGTTTAATCCCAGCTGGTAGCTAGGACCACACAGCTGTTCATGCAGTTCTCCTTCCCCCCAGAAGGACAGGGAGAAAAGGAGGGGAAAAGGAAAGGGAAAAAAACCCGATAGGTTGAGGTAAAGACAGTTTAATAAAACAATAATGGAAAAGGAAAATAACAATAACATTAACAATGACACAAGTCGCTCTCAACACCCAGTAAATTGGTGAATTTGCAACCTCCAGAGCAGTGATTGTGGATTCCTTTCCCTGGCCAACACCCATTTATATAATGAGCATAACATCTATGGTGTGGAATATTCCATTGACCANTGGAAAAGGAAAATAACAATAACATTAACAATGACACAAGTCGCTCTCAACACCCAGTAAATTGGTGAATTTGCAACCTCCAGAGCAGTGATTGTGGATTCCTTTCCCTGGCCAACACCCATTTATATAATGAGCATAACATCTATGGTGTGGAATATTCCATTGACCATTCCACTGTTTGTCTGTGCTCCCTCTCAGCTTCAGCGGGAAGCCAAAAGAGTCCTTGAAAAGCATAAATATTGCCTAGCAAAAACTAAAACAATATGGATTATTGCAATATATGCAATCCTTTCACAGCAATCACTAGAAAGAAAATTAACTCCCCGCTGAAACCAGGACAGGTCCTAACGGCAAATAATGCGTTCACATGTCCATTCTAACACTCAAATAACAACTAGATAGATGGATAGATAGGGATAGCATGAGAGAGAGAGAAAAATGTTTCCCCCAAATGAAAGTGCAGCTTTTAAGAATTTCCTATCTATATTGTAACTAATTACCTTTGGCCTGAACTTACTTAGAGAAAGGTCTGAGATTCTGCTAGATACCCAGCTGCCGAATCAATGACATCCTGCTATAATGTATTTCAACACACGTTATTAATTCTGATTAAAAAGTATCATCCAGTTGTGATTCTTATTAGAACTCTATTAGTGTCTCTGCTAATAGATGCCGTCTCCGTTATTATCATAATTATTGTTATTTATCACTTATGTTACTGCAGCAGTGCCTTGAGGGCTCATTCATAAACCATGCCCTTACTGGATCATTTGCAAATGCAAAATCAAAAAATGTTTCTTGCCCTCAGCGCTTTCCTTGGTAAGACAACAGACAAAAGATGGAGGAATATAAGGACACAAAGGGACCATCTGGGTGAGCACTGAGACATGGCTTTCAACACATCTGGAGCTTAAGCATTGCCATGCTTCCACCAAACAAAATCAAAGAATGGCACCCAAAGTTCAGCATTTGCGTCTTGATTTTGGCATTGTCTGTGTCTTCAGATGCTGAGGATGCCACTGCCAGTGGCTCCTGGAGTGGAGGCACATTTCCAGCAGACACGAGCATGGGGATTCAGAAGACATGAATCACATAACATCGCTGCTACCCACCAGCTGAGTGTGGGTCTCCAAGTAAACTGTAGCTCCTACATATCTGGGGCTCTCAGGATACATTCAAGCAATGCCTAAGATGATGAAACTTGTTTGTAGCAGTGTTCATATAAGCAACGTGTTTCTATATTTGGTCTTTTAAATAAGAAATCTGATTTTCAAAGTGCCACATCCTGAAGTCCCAGCACCCGGAGTAGCAAAATTTATATTTGATGTCCCAGCTGTGGGCAGCCACACAGGGGGCCATGGCCCATGAAAACCCTCAGAAAGGCAACTGAATAGCTGGCCAGAAAGTCCCACATATGGAAGGGATAAAGAACAGCTCAGGACAAAATGAGGGAGCAGGCATAGTTTCAAGTAATTAATAGATCAGGGAGTGCAAGAAAAATGAATTTAATGAAGAATGAGACCAGAATCTACACTCTCTAGCTCTTCTGATCCTCCTGACCATCTGGAATCAATCATTTGTCTCTATGTGGCCTTGTAACATGAAGGAGAACATGAGCACTGGTTTGAGGCTTGTGAGGTGCTTAGGAATCCCAAGACAAAAGGTATCAAAGAACTGTTAACATACTTATTGTTAAAAATGTTCTCATTCTGGATTATAGCACCATTGCAAACAGATCTTGCATTCCTGCTTCCCTGTAGCCCTGGGCTGTCTTCTTTCCACAAATTGTTTTGCAACTTAGCTTGGAAGATTAATATTTTAGAGAAGGGGCTAATGCTGCTAATTGAACAGGGAAACAGATATGTCAACCTTTGTTTTCCACAGGACTCACTTCAGAAGCATGAATGATAAATGCACCCCAAGAGACATTATCATAATCATCACTCCAAAAAAATTTTTCAGACAACGGAGTTCATGGCCATTAACTTTCAGTGAGATGCAGAAAACACACTCAGTGCTAAGCTACTTCCTAAATATATGAATATGTATTTTGTCCTATTGTAACGAATTGATTCCATTTAGGTGAGAAGGACCATAACCAGGCAAAGGCAACATGGAGGAAGCTCAAAGCAAGGAGAAGTACTGCGTTGGAAACCCCATTTAGTCTATGCACTTACTGTGGAGCTCCACGTTTAATGTCTTGATAAGTCCACACCGCTAATGGTTCCTGCAGCACCTTTTGGCAGTGAATGAGGACAGTGGCCCTGTTATCAAAGAACAGCAGATACTTGTTAGTGTGGGATGGAGAATTTTAATTCCCAGCATAAAATGACCCACTGGAGCCAAGAACAACTGCGAGAAATAGTTGGCTTTGGTGTATTATTAGGCATCAATGATATAAGGTGACTTCTTTTCAAATATATTCCTCCTCAGCTCTGTAATTAATTTAGTATTCTGGAAGGTGTTTCTCTGGGTTTTGTTTTACCAGAAAGAAATGGTATTCTGAGCTAAATGTTCCATCCCCACCATAGATGTATGAGGATCCCTGATGTGGGACTGGCAGGTTATTAACTGTGCAGCAGAGATCCAAATCCTGTCCTGAAATCCCAGAAATTCCACGCTGTCTTGGGTTTCATTATGGAGTTGGGTCCCTGCTTCTTTGGTGCAAGAGATCCTCAACCCAACCTTTGAAAATAAATTGTTTTGGAAAAGATGCTTCCCACTTCTCTTTCCCTGATGCTTTTGTCAATAAATAAATAAAATAATTTCTTTAAAGTATTTTTCTTGAACAGAAGAAAAACAGAAAACGCATTTCTTTTCCCTGATTTTAACTAAGAAGGGTATTTTCTTCAGAAATAACTTGTTGGCAACTTTCATATCAATCCTACTCAAAAGCTCTCTGCATTAAGAGACACATAGCTGCTTTCTCAATTACATCGCATTTCTTTGTAGATTCAGCTGAAGGAAAACACGTTAAATAAATTATTTGTTTCCAGTTACTCACTCTGCTCTAAAAATAAATATACATACATGTCTTTACAGAGAGACATAGCAGGCAGACCAAAACATTTGCTATTTTATGAGCTTATTGGGAAATAAACCAGACAAACATCTCGTCTGATCATGAGCAGGTACGTCATCACTCCTTGTGCATAACATGGAGGGCAGAGGGTTTTTTTCTGTACTGCAGGTAACTGAAATAAGATAAAATTCTAAACTTTTAAATATTGCTTCATAAATGTTTTACTTATTTTGAAAATAAAAATGAAGGCACACACCTATTATATTATATCTTTACCTTCAGAACCATAATCTATGGCAGTGAAGAGATACTGATGGTGACTTCCAACAGCTGTGTGATCCTCTTTCCTGATGGGATCTTGTATCATCATCTAAGTCGTAGAGGTGAGGCTATGAGAGAAATGAGCAGACAAGCGAACATTAGTTAATCCAGGAAGATATGAACAAACATATTTGATGTTTCATTATGTTTTGAAGCTGTTTCTCTGTGTTTTGGAAAACAAGTTCTGCTGTCTCTTTTAATTATCTCTAGAAACCCTTCTTTTTCACAATTTTTTTTAATAGTCCCAGAAGGTATATGCAAAGCAACATTGTCAGGAGGCTAGGAGCTAATGTTAAGGGGTAAGCTGGACCTGTAAACATTCCCTATGTTCTGTCCTTACAGGTCCTCTCCTGCTTTATCATTAATCCAGTGAACACCTCATTAGTTGCATCTGCTGGCCTGAAAACAAGCTAACGTGGTTACCAGCCCCTTCCTGGGACTGGTCAACCCAGGCAAAGCCATTGTGGTTTACTTATCCCTAGGAACCACAGCAGAAGGTAGACCATTTCACCTGTAAAGTTTCCTGGACAACAACACACAGATCCACTCGCCCACAGTCGGAAGAGTATATCCTTTCCCAGGAAAAAGGAGAAAAGAATGGTCTCAGTGCACTGGATGCAACTTTATGCTAACAGAGCCACCTGATTTCCAGCCCTGCTGTTTTGTATCTGCTCATAACTGCAGACCTCAGACCATCCCTCTGTTTTTCCTGTTTGTTGAGGAAAGGGATAGGAGAGGCTTACAGAGGTCTTGGGTTTGCATTAGGTGAAATAATAATGCAATAATGCAGAGACTTTAGACATCTCTGAAATATTCATATTTCCTCAATCTGCAAAATTGCACTGGAAATTGAAAACCACTGAGCCTGTCATTAGCTCTATGATGTCCTCAAAAGACCTTTTGCAAATCCGGACTGTGGGTTTCTCTCTTTTTGTTCACATACTGTGTTTCAAAAGTCAAAATTTTACTTTGGAATATCAATGCCGAGCCTCTGAATTGCAAAAAATATAAACCAAAGGGTCCCGAAATTTCTTGCTCTTTTTCATTTCAGGAAACAATCTGACTGATACAAGCTAAGCTAAGCAACAAATGAACTTTAGTAATATTGTCTACTTGGTATCTTCACAGTTGCCTTTGTTCCAGAGAGGGAGAGAGCTTGTGAAATCCTAGCGTTTACGTTATTTAACAAGTCTCTTAAGCTTATCATGCCCAAACTCATGCTTAAGCATTTTTATTACGTGTTAATGAGTGTAGATTCAGCAATTTATCTAAGTATTCTCTTAATGCAGTTTTTAGCTTTGCAGATTTCCCAGCAGGCTACCGGCCTTCTCCAGCTAATTGACCTGGCTTCTGCTTCGTAAAAAAGGAAGAGCAATAAACTGGGAAGCATTCATTTCCCACAGCAGAAAAGGCCACCATCACCTGAGCAATCCTTACTGGCTCGACTGAGCAAGAACTGGTAACTGTCCTGGCAAGAAAGTCCTTGGCAGTCTTTACCATGACAGGTCTCAACCCTGCCTCTGCTAAGTCCTCTCAGCCTCCCATGTACACACGTGTGTGTGCTTTTTCTTAGCCTTTCAGCTCAAAGAGAAGGGCTGAAAGCCTTGGGCAGCACTTTTTATGTAAGTGATTTCTGATGCTGCAGAAAATTTATTTGGCCAGTCGGGATCAAATCCTAACACCTTCCCATGGGCATCCTGTCTTAAGTCTGGGCAACTCAGAAACGGTGTAAAATTATTTCATAATAAAAACTAGTATGAGCACTGTCAAAGGGCCAGTGAAAAAGTCTTTACAACACTTTAAATTGGTTCCCACTTATGTCAAGCTTGGAGTTCAAAAGAATATGACCCACATCTTACAGTCTTGCTTGAGAAGGTACAGCTGCTCTGAGCCCAAGAAAGCTTCCCCATCCTCTTGTAGTCAGTGAATGAAGCTGTCTCACTTTACTCCCTTGGTTGCTCAAGGGGACATGGCATAAGGAGCAAAGGTGACAGGAGAGCCTCAACTGGCTTTTACCATATCCAGTAATGGTCATTTAAGAAGAAGGTGAAGTGGACTATTACAGAATAACCTCTCTAACAGATATCTTCTAACCCACGTTTCGTTGATGACATTTCAGTACCAGCACAACATCTTGCCTTAAAGCAGGGGTAAGCACTTTTCTACTGAGAAGTACAGGTACTCTTGCACAGGGAAGGTGACTGGAGCAATAATAGCTTGAAGACCTGCAGCAAGACAGACTGGAGCTTATGAACCTTGGTGGCAGTGGCTGTGCGATATTCAGGCCAGGCCTTCCCACCCTGCAGGGCTGCAGTTAGGTTGAGAAAATGAAGCCTCACCAATTTATAAGGACCTGATACTGCTGTTTTTTAAGTCCTTATAATAGAGAGTCAAACCCTGTGGAGTTGGAGGATGTCTTTCCTTTTCCTGTGTGAGAAATTCAGGGCAGATGATGCAAAAACTCTTCTCCCCATCCAAGCCACCTCCTCCCTATACAAGGGAAGTCCTTGAGTGTAAATCCTTCCCTTTATGGAGTAACAACAAAGACGAATTTTCCCTGAGCTGTCTAAATGTGCAAGCAAAAGTTTCTTACCTTTGGGGACAAATCAGGACAGGAAAGATGATCTTGTGATTAAAATTCCAGCCTGGGACTCTGGATATCTCGGTTTACTGCTTGCTCATTATTCACTTTCTGCATGATATTGGAAAGGCCACTTAAACTTTCTATGAGTAAGTTCACCATCTGTAAAAGATGCATAACCATATTTCCTTTTCTCTGTTTTGCTTATTAGAATGTAAATTGTTTAGGTCATCTCTCAATACCAAGGGGTATTTAGTCATTGCTATGATATAAATATATAAGAGCAATAAAATATCTGCTAGAAATGCATAATCTCTCTCATTCCTCGCCATCACTATGGCTCTAAGTCCCCACTGAATTAACTGCCTGGCGGCTCCTGGCCATTCTGGCAGCTTCGAGGGCTGCCCTGACCCAAGAAGGTCAAGAGGGGCACTGACGATCAGAGGACAACAGTGCTGGTTGATCAGGCTCCACACAATGCTCTCACAGTTTGCAAGACAGGTCTGGTGAACTGTCTGCACACCAGGGCTTAAATGGAGTATTCGTCATGTCTATAAAGAACACAGGTTTTAAAGGGACATGGTGTAAAATGGTGTATCAATCGGGTATCAGTGCCAGGCATCTGAGGGACAGGCATTTCCATCTTAACCTGGCCTTTTTCCAGTCACTCTGAAACACTATACATGTGGAAAATTGGTGGGAGTGTGTGTGCATGCATACAAAAATGTGTGTGTGTGTACACACACTAAAATTTTCGCTTCTGCAAAGAAACTATATCTAAAAGAAGGTCTTGGAAAACAATAAATGAACTCATAAAATCAAAGAACCATGGGAATTCCGTGAAATCAATTAAGTTGGATACAAGGTTAGGAAGAGCTCCAAAATTTCTATAAATTCAGCGGGATTGTACTGGCAATGTCTTCACACATTTGCTGCAGAACTTTCCCAGAGTGACCCTGTACAAGAAGATATGAGTTCATTTGATACATAAGAAAGAAGAATAACCAAAATAAAGTCAGTGAAATGAGAAATAATTCTTAAGTATTAGACATTGAGAAGAGTACTGACACCTGGTAGCATTTAGGAGAACAAAATTAATTGGATCAAAGGCAAGATTTTACTCTATAAATGACCAAGAATTCCTATGGACAGGGAGTTCATGAAACCAAGGGTGAAATATTTGACAGCTGGGGGCAAAACCTTATCTGTTAATAAGATATGGCTTGAAAAGCATCTTCCATGGGAGATTAACTTAAGCAACAGTGCTACCACTTTTACAAAATATTGACAGGTTATAGTTTGAGCTCTGTAATACAGTAGCGGTACAGTAATAGCACAGGCTTTGCAAAAAAAATTGAGCACCTCCACTAAAATCTCTGGCTTTTTCACCACTGTTTTGAAAATTCATCCTATAGAAATATATTGTTATGTAAATATATGTTAGCCTGGCCCTTTATATATGCTTAGGGCTAGGGACACACAAACAGACAGTCTCTATCTCCCAGCTGATCCATGGTAAATTGCTGAATTGCAATAAATTAATCATATGCATGAACCCTCTTTGACAAATGACCTGTCATAATTATTCCTTTTCCTAAGGAGACTTCGAGACTAGAAGTTTAATCATGAGCAAAGAAAAACCTAGCAAACAATTCCTTCTAGCCCGAGATGTAAAATTTTAGATCTGTGGTTGTATGTAGAAAACACCATATTACGTTAATTAGTGGAAACATTTGTGGATGATTTGCTCCTTTGTCAATCCACGTGTATTGCGCCATAGGTGCAAGACACACGGGATGCTGTGGTAAATCACCCTCTGTGGATAACTACTGCTGTCGCTCAGCAGTACCTTTTACCCAAGCAGTAGGAGTGTGACCAGATCGGAGCCCCTGCCAGTGGAGTTCAGCCCTTTCAAAGGATACCTCGGCCAACAAGGCACACGCTCCCTCCCAGGGCTATAAGGAGCTCGCTTGCTTTTAAATCCGAGCCGGAGCAATTTCCCTCCACCACCAGCAGAGCAATCATTTCAGCAGGAGCAACCTACGGCGTGACCCCGTTTAGCGTCTGCAGACCCAGACCCTTGCGCTGGTGGCCCCGTCGACACGGGGTCAAGCAGCAGCCAAGAGCATTTCTTGCGGTGGGTGGTCGCATCTTCCCATGCCGCGGGGCTGCCCCTACGCCAGCAGGGAGCTGCTGGGAGGGAGAAATAGCTGGGAGGGAGAGATAAAATAGCTCTCCGACCGGAGCTGGAAGTGAGAGGAAGCTTTTCCTCAAGCAAGGCATGAGAAAGCTGTAAAACAGCATGGTATGTGTGGGAAGGAAATGGAGCCTGACGGGTTCGTATCATGAAAGCACCAAGCGTAACCCATTAAAAGATTTTGCTATTACTTAGTGCAGTTGTAGCGTGAAGATACTGCAGGGTGGGAATCCTAGGTCTGATCGTGCCCCCCTGGCGTGGCGGAGAGAGCCAGACCCGCTCCTCCGTGTGCGTGTGCGTCCGTGTGGGATGTATGTCAGGGCTCTTTCAGAATACATCCGCCATTTGTTCAGCATTCCTCTCCTCCCCTCCTGTCAGAAAGGGGGAAAAAAAAAAAGAGAAAAGGAAATTTATTTGTCTGTGAGGCCTTTTTAAACACAGGAGGTAATTACATGAGTACATCTATTATATGCAGAGCTGCTCCAATCGTCAAAAAGCACGATTGCCAAGCTATAATTAACTGGGGGAAAACAAACAAAAAAAAAGCCACAACAAAAAAACCCCAAACAAAACAAAAAAATACCCAAACATCCAACCCTATTTAACTAACTTTAATGCAGGGACATGGGCCAAAAATTTCTATTGTCAGTCCCACCATGCAATGTCAGTGAAAGGGCTGGAGGCCAAGAGCAGGGCTTCACCCTGAAATACGTATCCTTGGCTTTTCAGCTCCCTGTGTCAAAAATTCTTGACACTATTTTTTTAGAACTAGTCTACTATGGAGAGTTACTAAACATACATCAGCAGCCCAACAGAGCACTAACAGGAGTATGCAGCAATCAACTAAATGGACCGAACAAGAGCCGAGAGGAAGATAGTGTGGGAGAATTTTAAGTGAATTGGTGTGTTCATAAAAAATGACAAATGGCCCAAAAGCCTCAAGGTCCCTGTTCATTCAGGAAAGACAGAGAAGTGGTGCAAGCACCCAGGGGGGGCAGTTAAAGAGTGCTGGGTTGCAGAGACTGTGGAGTTCCCAGGGCACAAACCCCACTTTTCCTCTCCACTTCGGTGCAGGCATTGGTCTGAGCACGGGCATTTCTCAAGACTATGCACTGTGGCCTGTTTCTCTCCCTTCACAACTGTCTCCAGGGGAAGAAGCAGCATCGGTGAGAGCTAGACAGTGGTGCTGCCATGGGAACCCCAGCCCTTTCCCTTCCCCTGGCTGTTTGGGTTCCCTCCTGGCGACAGAAGGAGTAGCTGGGCTGTGAGCCTCTCCCCCCTTTTCCTCCTCAGGCCCCAAATGCTGCCAAGGAGAACCCTGGAAATACAGGATTCAAAACCTGGTGGGAGAACAGCTGAGTCCCAGTTGTCCCTCAGTAGCCCACCGCAGCCTCCAGCATCATGTAGTGCACAGGGCAGCCTTTTGTCCTTTTCTCCCCTTTCAGTTCTGCCCAGTTCAGTTGTTACAGCTTCAGATGGGATTTAGTTTTGTTTCTTATGCCTCTGCCACCCATGCCCAGGGAAAGGCAGGAATTCAGGAGGCTGTATCCTTGATGCCTGTATAGGGAGGGTTCAGCTGGAGCCCAGTCTGACACAGTCCCTCTCCACTTCTCCATGGCCTTTGAGGAACTAGTGCAAAGCCGAAGCCAGCACCTAAGTGGGGTGGATAAGAGGAGAGTCTGAGCCTTGGTGTGCTCAAATCCCAATGTGATGTGACAGTGCAAGACACGGTGTCATTCACAAGCCTAGAGGCACGGACCTCTGAGACTGAGGACAGTGTCCCTGGAGAAAGAGAGATTGCCTGGAAAAACATTTTCTTCCTGCTCAGCCCTGCTCTGCTCTTCTTGTGTGGCATCACATCCCGCTTGAACAGCAGGTGCTGTTCCAGGGCAGAGCCGCACCAGAGCGGCGTGCACCATTGGAGACTGGCAGCATGGGCAGACATTGCCACCACAGTCCCCACCGCTCCTCACACAGCACCAGGAGCTGCTCCACTGCCTGCCACTGAGAAACCTCTAAGCTTTGCGGAGATGTAGCTGCCTTAGAGAGGAAAGATGCCCAAGAAGCATTGGGTGGGGGTAGCTAGTTAATGAAGCACCTTGAGAGAAGTGCTCATATATCCGTAGGCTCAATACTGTCACCGTTCAGAGGCACTGGACTGAACGCTTCTTACTATTGTCATTATTCCAATAGCACTGTGCTAGGCACTTTTCAGATCCACTGGGATAAATGATCATGGCCACCATCTAATTCTGTTTAGTAATATACATATGTACAACAGGAGAAGGCAGTTGCTTTAAGAAGCTCATACAGTTGGATAGCGGCCAATGATACACTGTGCTCACAGAGTAAATAATAAAATAAATAATAAAGAATAAATACAGTACTCACAGAATGGCCATGCCAGCTCTCTTTGCAGACAAGAGAGCAATAGCAGCAAAGCCAAGGCACTGCAGCTTGTTCTCTAAACCACATCAAAGCACCAGCAACTGGTGAGAATTACAGAAGACCATAGCAGGCAGAAAGAGAAACATCTTATTTCCACCCTCCCCACCTCCATGTAATTCCACAGAGCTCAAAGTCAATTTGTCCTGACTTCCACAAGTGTGGACAGAGAATCAGGAGTCACATATCTATTTATTATAGCACTAAAAGGGAAGAAATCAAGCAGATGGTAAAGCAATAGGGTTTTTTTATTTTAATTTCTCCAGCCCTAAAGTTATTGGGACATGAATTCAAGGAGGCCTCCAGAGACACCCCAGTCCTGCAGTTGACTTCCCCCATTGAGCAGATTGCTTAGTTGCATTTACACTACCTGACCCAGTTTTCATCTCCCTGTTTGAAGAGAAAACAAAATCATACATAAAACCAAGCACAGCCCAGATGCACTTAGAGAGGCTTATGAATCAGATTGAAAGGAAACTTGAGGAAAAGAGAGACCTCGTTTTACCCAGCGTACAAAAGGGATTGGTATCATACTTACTTTCACAGTGACTTAACCTCCACCCACCTTCCTCGTTGCACCAGATTTCACCCTCCCTAACTAGGTTAAAACCACACACGCCTGTTCTAAAGCTACTGTAACTTCATGCTTGTTGTAGGTCAAGGCAAGCTCTATGTGAGCAAATTATCATCTACACTTACTTGTAGCAGGGAAAGATGCTTAACCTCAAGATATTTGTCTGCAAGAACCCCAAAGCCATCTACCAAAATGAGGAGCCTCTCAAAAGTTAAGGTCACTGACTCCAGTGTTAGAAAACTGGACATCCCACTGCTTCACATATCTCACAGCGTTTTCTGTGGCCAAAGATCCAGTCCCCAGGCCTTCAGCTCCCAGCTAAGTGCCCACATGTTCATTTTGAGGGGGTTAGCAGCAGAGACACCAGCTTTTCCATCAATTCATGCCAGGCTCACCAACCTACAGCAACCTATACTAAACTTACTCATGAGTCTTTCCCCACATCGTGCTTTGTGACTGGTCTGACCACAGGCAGAGGGACTGTTCCCAAAGTTTTGCCTAGCAAATGTCGTAATACAGCCTTACAGTTGAGAAAGAGAGTGAATGGATTTGGGCTTCTAACTCCCAGCTGTCTCAGGAGGAAGAGCTTCACTTCACATATGCGTGTGTGGACATGTGTGCACACGTGATCACCCATGCATGTAACGGACCAAATTTTGCCTATTTGCAACAAACCAGGCAAATTTCAGGCAGCAAGTTTCTCCCTCTACCTTGTGTGGTGTGTACAAAACACATCATAGTGTCCTATTTTCCCTGGCATTTTTAAAAGTGAGAGCTCTAGAGTAATTTAATGTCCCCATTTACCACACTTTTTATTGAATACAGAAATCAATAACAAACTTCTGGTCAATAAAGAGCTGCTTATGGAAGGCAAAAGCTTCTTGCAGGTGCTAAAAACGGAAAAACAGAGGAATAATTAATATGTGTTTGACAGTGGCCACCGGGCTGTAACTAATAAGGGGAATGTATCATCTGTTAGGAGAAAGTTTTCATTTCACAGCTGCCTTGAAGTCCTGGGGACATCTCTCCGGCTGCCTGCAAGAGCCAGGCATAGGTAGTTACCATCTCAGATGGATGTTTTAGGCAAGAAAGGAAAATAATTTTGCATCTCTTTGAAAGTAGTTGTTTCTTGCCCAGAATTGGTTCCTCCAGTCCCCAAGAAGTCAAAAAGCGGCTTTTACATGCCTACAAAGTAGAATTGAGATCCTAATGCCCTCCTCATCATGTGGCTGCATCCGTTGTCTCATCAGGGTTTATATCCTCCTATCTTTACTGTGTGACTTAAAAGCAGATGCTAACTGCAGCATATCACCCATGGTTCAGTGGTCTTGGTGCCATCAAGCAGAGCAGGCTGACGCAAGCTCTGCCCAATTCATTACAGAAGTGACTTCATTCTGCCCCACTGAACTGCAGAGGACCCTGGTCACCCCCGACAGGCTGGCTTCAGCTCATGGGAATAAAGCAAAAGGGAGAGGAAGAAAAATGTTATGGTGGATACTCTGTAAAATGTAAGCGCCCGTAAAACTGAGCCCTTGAACTGACGGGGGAATAAACGCATCAACTGCCATTCACAAATGAGTTATTCCATTTTTAGGAACATCTTCTATTCCCTCTGGTTTCCAAATCCTGCAGCAAAGCACTCCGGATAGTCAAGGTACAGTGATCACCTCTGCTCAACCTTGCTTCAGTGACCTGGCGATCCAGACGGTGCTGAATTCACACGGACCCAGGTGCTGTGCACAATCTTTACTTAGGCAGATTATAATCTGATTTATTTTTTCCTGATGAAGAAAGAAAGATGAAAGAAGGGAATTGCACCAGGGAACAGTGAGTCTACAAGGCAGACTTCAAATCCTTTGCCTTGACAGTCAGGCTCCATCAGTAAGGGTTTGTGGACATATTCCTGCTATCCAAACAGTTCACATACACCTTCTACCTTCTTTTGCTCCATAAGCTTTTATTTTCTCCTTCAGTGCTATCATATTTCAGTTAGAAATGATCACTTCACATTATCCCACTATTCTGACCCTTCAGGTGCCTCAGCTATTAGATTATACAGCCCCATCCATGAAGACAAGGATATTGATATTATTTATACATCCGTCCTGATCAACCACTAACCACTACAAGATCACCTTGAGAGAGGAGGCATTTAAAATGCCCGAGAAATGAAATTTAGAGGGAAAAAAAGACAAAGCCAAAAAGAAATGAGGTGTTTGCCCGCATGGGGTACAAGTCCGTGGAATAACAGCCTTCAGCAAAGATCATCTTCTTCCAACAAGGAGAAGCCGCTGCTGCTGTTGCTTTTATAGAAGTGAGTATGAACAAAGGACTGAGCTGTTCAGGTAGGAGAAATAATTGAGCCTGTAATGAGTTACATGTCTCCAGATGGAGGCTTATTAGCTTTTCAGGCAACATATATTAAAATTCTGACAAGTTCATACTGAAGTCCACACAACTCAAACACCTTCCCAGCATGTCTGTGGCCTATAAGGATCTCTTTTAACCCTCGCCGCTGTAATGTTTTAGTTAGAGGTGACGAGGAGAACGCTCTGGCTCTGAACCCAATCCATACACAGCAGCAATGTGAAGGCATCAGGATGTAAACAGACTGACGTTTGGTATATTTAGGGTTTAATCTATATGTAAATTTCCTGAACATGCTTCAATAAAAAATAATTCAGAAAAATTTACGTTTACAAGTTTGGTCGTGATTCTTTATGTCTTTAACTAATGGTCTTAGATCTGTACTGTTGTATTTTATAAGGCAGAGTTGATAGATTATTTGAACAGGAACAGAACCACATGATTCCTTTTGTAAAAACAAAAGAGACCTGAGAGATTTTGTTAGATGAGTAACAAGCAGTGATAAGGCACATAAGACCCCTAGTGAGTTTAAGTCTCTTGTAAGCTAGGCATTGGTAAACTGGTGCAGGAAAAATATAAGAACCACATGGATGTCCAGCTTAGCTTTTAAATCGTGTGGCTTCCTGAACCCTTCCAGTTTGCCTGCTTCATCTCCAGCTGTTTACCAATATGAGGTGTTTATTAATATGAGGTGGACAATCCGCTGCTTTACATAGGTTACATGTGGAGGGTGGGTCATTATTCCAAGTACTGGGACTGACTCCCAGGAAGCTGTTGAGCTATAAATTCAAACCACTGGGCATTTCCCACCTGCTGCTAAACATCATCTGGTTTATACGTATTAGAGTTGGAATTTTAATATCACATGATGTAGGTTAAATGGGTCATGACCTGCAGAAAGCTTAAATCTTTGTTCATACAAGCAGTGGTAAAATGTGAACAGTCAAAAATAACTCCCAGTATGGATATAAGAAACACTATTAGTGTTCAGAACACAGTTTGGTCTCCCTCAGTTTCTGGTCTCTACCAGTGGCCAGCAGCAGGTGTTCATGGAAAGAACAAGAATCAGAGCAAGATCAGTGATCGTTCCTGAGACTGGACTTCTTGTAAGCAGTAAATCCTCTCTCCGTGGGCACAGAATTGCTTGGATTTTGTTAGACTACCTCATCCTCTAGCTTTACTCAAACTGTTGGTGCTTCATTTAAAAAGGGTTGAAGCAGGTTTCCATTTGAGGCCATACCAGCACACTAGATGTTTCAGCCTAGTCAACACGCTCTCTTGCAGATGGTAGAGGGACCAGCTGACTATGCAATAAATACTTACCAGCCTCCAAGAGTTTCTCCAACAGCCAGCTAACAGCTTGGGGTTTCCACCCTGACCAAGTGGAATGGTGTGAGTAGGAGCTCCGATCTCCCCTAAATGTCTGAGTAAGCTTCCCCATCTATGAGCGGTAGGAGCTTCCCTGAAGACTAAGTTGCTTCCACATCCAGGTATATTCATATGTGGAGAAGGGACATACCTGTGTAGCATGTGCCACCTGCAGCACCCCAATCCTGGGATTCACTGCCCACATACATTCAGCTGCACCCATCAGCCTGAATCCCATGGAGAAGAGACGCCGTCACTGCATAGAGAAGATGATGTCGGTGTTTTTAAGTCATGACTGTGACTAAACTAGGGCACTCAGGAGAGCTTCCCAGGCTATACCCCAACTCTGTGTCAGCACACAATACTTACCTCTCCCTGTCCCTCAGTCCAGTTGTCTTTTGAACAGGCACACAGACCAGTAGGGATTCTCCAGCTGGATCCCCAGTTTGGAGAATCAGAGATGAGAACTTTGGAGACTTCTGTGTGGATCACCTGCCCTACAGTCCAAACACAGACTACAACCACTTGAAGATTTGCAGAAAGTGAGAAACCAAAATATCAGAGAGGTCCATAGCTTCGCCCCAAGTGAACTCTAACCAAAGCAGCATCAGGTCAAGAGCATTCCCAAAGACACATCCAGCACCGTCAGCAGGAGCTGAGACCTCCAGGAGATCTGGCTAGACTGAATATAAAAGGAAGCAATTTGCATCAGAGACATCATATTAAGGCCAGAAAAGGGCCTTAAAAAAAGACATAGGTCACTACCTCCTCTAGTTCCTCCTGCAATGAGAACAATAACTCTCCAAGACAGCCAGCCTTGATTGAAAGTCTTCAAGCAATAGAAATTCATCATTCCATTAACTCTCACAATTTCTCATTTCCATGGCAGCAAAACAGTAGTTCTCACACAAGCTGAGAAGCAGGCATGTTGAAAGGAAATGCTCATACATATAGAAGGAATGAATCACCAATGCTCGTGCTTAATACTCGTTTAAATATCTCACACTAACATGCAGGTTATAAACAAGAGATCTAACAATTTTCAGATCTTTATCTAGATGCAAAAATGTTCTTTTTAATCTTAAATCCTGTATAATGTTTGAAATGCTAAAACATATACTTTTCCATATAACGAAGCCATTCACATTGAGGTGATTTAATTGCCTAGTTCAGTAGGACCCACATTAGTTAGCTGCATGTAATTTTCCTACTATTTTATTCATATTAAGTAGAAAGACTGAAAAAAATTGATTATAAGCACTTTGATGGCTTTGTCTTAAAAACTAGGAATATTTACATGCTGTATCTGATTTAAAATGTACCAGTTAGGAATACTGAATAATTTCAAGGTAAAATACATGAAGAGTACATGTAGGTAAGTTAAAAGCAAACCTGTTGTAAGTAAAATCAACAAAAATATTCATTAAAAACCTTGGCTGTTCAGTGTTAATGATTCTCTTAGAAGGATCCCAAACACCTTAAGGGGAAGACAATGCACACTGAAGACATTTAATTAACCTTAACTCTGACCCCCAGAGCAATAGCATTCACGTATCTTGCAATCATTATTTCTTTCCTACCTGCTATGTACCTCTGAAAGCACACTTTCTCATCGCCTTTTCATCACACAGATCTTTCCATGCTTTTCTAAATTTCTGCAAGATAAACATAAGGTACACCTAATGAAATCACACAAGGAAGCATAAACAATGGAATAAGATTAATATAAACATAGGTGGAGATCATCTCTTCTACTGGGATGGGAAAATCTTCAAGAGGAGGAGATGATCTGTAGTAATGCAAGTGCAGCTGTACCTCTCCCCAGGAGAATGACGAACAGAGGGGAAGAGTTATAGGGAGACACAATCTTTTATTTTACATGCAAGAGAAATTACATGATTCTTGGAATGAGGAATGCTGCCAGACCACCCTCTTGTCTTGGTTCCCGTTCTGTAAGAAATAATAACCTGGGCTTTCCCACAGGCACCAAAGTAGCAAGCCCTATGGAGGTAAGATGAGGGATGGGAGGAAGAGACTGGTTCAGGCTCCTTCTCAGGAAACCTCCCAGGTTTCTGCTGACACTCTTTGTAATATATCCCCAATGACACTGTAACCATGATAAGAAACTCAGACTGGGAGTTGTTAGAGATTTATTCACTAAAAGCTTTTCGACGTCCAGATGCACAGCAAATTCACACAAGTGTCAAGAACTCCTGAAAAAATACTATGTGGAAAAAGAAAAACTCTGAGGATTTTAAGAGGTGAATGAGAAATACATGATTTACACACAGAATTTCTCAGTGTTTGCAGCGTTCTATAAGGACACACTAGTTTAAGGGAAAGGGAAAGGAACCCCACACTTCAGAGAAATTCCTGCTGTGGGAGGGGATGTAGAAGAAGTGTCATTTCCTTGTCTGACAAAGAGTACTCACAAAGGAAGCCAGTCAAGTCTTAAAAGGCAGGTCTGCTAAAGACTGACATGCATTAAGCCTTCAGCTGCACCAAAGGAAGAGCAAAAAACACAACTTAAAAGGTGTACTTGGAAGTTATTTGGAGAATAACTTCTGCACCATAACAAAACAGACTTCCTAAAACAGCATAGTTATGGGAAATAGTACCATAAAACGAATGCAAACCATATAGGAGAGTAAAAATTGGTGTCAAATGGATTATTTTTCCTTGACTTGCAAAGGCAGTATACTCTCACTGTACTAGGTGGTAACTCAGAAACTAAACCAAAAATCCTCTACTCAAGCCTCAAAAGAGGCTACTATTGACTTTCTCAGATTATAAATCCAGTCCCAAAGAAGGTAAGTGCAACATGGGTACATTCTGTCACTGATAAATGATGGAACTGAGGAGATCTATTTTCCAGCTATAACCAGTTCCTTTGAATTCAGCCAAGTGCAACTCATGGCTGAAAGTAACGTCCTCTGAAACGCAGCCTCTGCTGGGGCAGGACATAGATTTTTTTAAACAGTGCAGTACAGCAGCACAATCTGCTTTAGAGAGAAGAGCAGCTCAAGAACTCACGCATTGGCAAAGAGCATGTACCATCATATATTTTAACATCTGGAAATCTCAGAACAAATGCAAGTGCTTGCATAGCCTCTCCCAGGATGTCCAGGACCTGAAATTTAGTTTCAGCAAAGATTATATGGCTCCTTCAACCAATTGACCCACTTCCTTGGAAGATGTTAAGATGAAGTCAGCTCGATCCTGTTTCATTTATGAGTTTTGAAGTGATGATCGGCCAAGGCCTTAAAACCTGAGGGCAACGGCCTTTTGCATCTCTATATGGAGCAAAATATCTGAACTCATTACCTGCTGGAGCAGACAGCATCTGTTATACCATGTAATCATGCAGACTGTCAAAACAAATGACTTGGAAAGATCAATAGTGGTAAAAAATACCAGGGGAGAAGCAGACAGATGGCTTAGATGTGAGAAGCCAAACTCTTCATCAAGGCTCTGCTTTGTGCTCATAGTGTCTTGGTTGTTGCCTTAGACCTGACTTTTCAGAGTCTGGCAGACCTGCCTGCATAACCAGACCTGCCTGCAGGTGAGCTTAGAAAGCATGGAGAGATAGTCCAGGCCCTGTCTGTGAGAGCTGTAACGTTACTGCTGTGGTTTCACTGGTAGAAACTAAGCCCTACACTTAGCTCCAACTCCCAGGCTTTGGCCGTGCACACGAAGAGTGAGTCGAGTGGCACCTCACAGCAGTAAGTTTGGTCCCTTTCTTTGAACCAGGCACAGAAGGGCCAGGCAACACCCCAGGCTGAAATTACCTGCTCTCAAACACCCGGCCATGTATCTTGGGTGTTAGAGCAAATCCCAGTGACTCCAAGGGCTTTTTGATTGAACAGCAGAAGAATCTATCTGGCAGCAGGTATGAAGGACTTTCTGATAAGTGCTGCCTCCCTGCCCTTTGAGATCCATACACTGCTGATCACCCAGCTATTGAGTCATATTGGAAAAGAGCAGAGACTTTTGCTCTGCCAGCTCTTGCTTTGAGCCTAACTGCTAGTTCAATGACGCCATGAACTTCTGCCTTCTCGCATGCAATATTTTGCTATCCAAAGCAGGAAAGGCACAAGAAAAAAAACCCCTCATCCTAGAGGGAAATTAGCATCCGGCAGCCTAATAACCCATTCTCTGCAGCACATGCAGGGTGGTGTAATTAAAGCCATAAAATATGCAGGACTGATTTCTGCGTTCGGAAGATACACGTGCCACATAACTAATGATGGCGGCTGCTGTGTGCCTGGGAGAGGAATTCTCCCCCAAAAGGATGTTCTCCCTTGGAAGCCTGCTGGTCCCATCCTGCCTTTCCCAGGGGAGATGAAGGTCAGATAACCCAGGCAGCAAATAAGTTCACTTCCTGCCGCATCTCAAGCAGTCGCAGCTCAATGCCTCAGAATTTGAGCTGGGCTGTTTTCCTGCAAAAAACCTCCTTGAGTACGCCTACGCCGTCACCCAAATGCACGGCCGAGCCCAGCGGCGTGTCCTGCAGCAGCACCGTGCTGACACAGCAGTAGGCAGCCCCTGCTCACCCGCTCGGCAGCGACCGAACTCATCAGCAAAGCACGAGGCGCCCAGACACCAGCAGGTTAATGAGACGCGCCCGCCGATTCACAGTGCCTGTGGAATCGGTCCCAGTTCCCAAGAGGCTGATGATTTACCAGTGCACAGTGAAGTTTGCAAGTCTCCTCCCGCCCTGCCGGTATCAGCAGCCCTTTAAACTTCCCATCTGCAGTTTCCTATAGACAAAAAGACTCTATAGCTAGCCCCAACCTAGCTAGGATTTTCTTTTGAAAACGATCTTTAAGATCTTTAGGGAGAGATCATCACATTTTTGCTCCTCTGCTTTCTACCCCTACTCCAGACACTGCAGTAACAGCTTTGCCAGGTCTCACTCATTGTGTTGCAGGGCAGGGTCGTGAAACCGGTGTTCTTGCAAAGCCAAAGCAGGTACTTTCTCATGTGTACTGGCCTGCTTAAGGAAAGAGGGGAAGGGAGGTAGCTGCCGCAGCCAGCAATGCTACAGTCACAAAAGAAATAGGATCTGTCTTGAAATACCTTGGTAGGACACCTCCAGGTTGATGCCTCCTGCTAAGACTCCATCCACGTCGACACAAGAAAGAAGATGAGCAGCCCTGCAGCCAGATCTGGCTCTGCTGCACAAGAGCAGCAGCTATCCCAACCTATTACGTGGAACAAAACCCATTACCAAAACCCTGGACATCAGAGCCAGCAACTGCAAGAGTTTACTTAAAACCCAGTAATTTCTTCCACTATATTTCACAATGGGAACCAGAAATTCTTCTGCCATGTGTTCTGCCAAGAGAGCAAATGCAGCCTGAGGTCCACCCTCAGCCAGCTCTGAGCTAGAGCAAAACTATTCCCACAGTTCAGCTAAAATTTTTCTTGTCCTCTCAAAAAAAATCACTGTCTTACAGAGAACATCGGATGAGTCCTCTTGATTTACAGCTACAGTCTTTAGGAGACATAAGAAATAATAGTGACCTGCTTCTGAAATGGCTTGCTTCTGAAAGCCAAAAACAATCTAAATAAAAAATTCATTGATCAATATCCTCCCACCATTTTTCGCCAATTAAGCCTGTAAGTTAGTGTACCTTAAAAAATACGCCAAAGAGTGCACAGGCTGAGCCTTGGCTGTTCACCTGTGAAAAATAAAATCTGTTTAATTTTTATGTGATAATAATTATGTAACTTATTTTTGGAAGTAAATAATTCAGCAAGGATGAGATGCACAACGCAGAATAATGGGCTGTGTCCGCGTTTTGCCTACTGATAAGGGACAGTTTTGCTGTCCCTTTGAATGCCTGCAGCACCAGCATTAACCTCTGCAAACATCTTGAGAGAGAAATAAAAAGAGCCCTCCCAGCAAAGCTAAATTCCACTGCCAGCTGACATGTTTCTTTTTATCTACACATTTGTCTAATTAAGAAGATACAGTGCCGTTTTAATTTTCATATAAACTCTTAACTTCAATGGGGATGCATTCTGCAAACCAAACAAGGATTTATTAAGATAATAAAGCAAGCACTTCATAAAAATTTAAATGCCTGCTACGAGCCTCTTCTTTGTGGAACTAAGAGGCCAAGAAAACCTCTTAAACTGGGGGAGGGATCTGCAGTAGTAAACAGCCTCAGCAAGCCCCTGGCCGAGCGCATGTGTGAAGTCGGCGTGTGCAGGGGTGGCTTCCCGTATCCGAGGCCACTCGCCCCCCACGACACTGAGACTTCAGCAGGATTTTAGCTGTGTGCCAGCTTTGCACCTTTCCAAGCACAGGGGTGCACTGCTTTAAATTAATTGATTCATTTACAAGGACCTCGGCCGGGGGCGGGGGGGGAGGAAGCATATTAGTTTCTTTTGCTTGTGCTGCATCGTCTGTTTATAACAACATAGTTAATCAAAGGAAGGGGAGATGAAGATCTTTTTTTGCCAGTGTGGCAGGAAAGACCGTGAAGCTTTAATTGACCCCCCAAGAGACAGAGTGAAAAGCTGGTGGAATGAGTTGAATTTTTAACGCAAGGGCACGTTTTCCTTTCAGTTCTGCTCTGGAGACTAATAGAAAGGGTCGCGCCGCCAGCTCCCACCGTGCTGGGTGCAGCTCTGTACCACCTCCTTACCTGGGCGGTTTCAGAAGCAATGCAGATATTAATACCTCAGGGTAGTGACTCACAATAATCCCTTAAGCCGCATAATTGAAAAAAATGGCCACTGCTGACTAATGATTTTGGAGGCTGGGGCATAATGAATTGAGTTCTGCATAAGATGCCTGAGGATTTCAAAGTTATCGGAAGCTCTGCCTCACTTGGCCGGGCTATCCACGGTGTTCCTGAAAGCAGCATGTCCTGCGGCAGCCAGGCAAAATGTATCCAGGTCCTCTGAGACCAGGACGGCGAGAGACCAAGGATGCTGTCGCAAATGCCACATCCCCCATCCCCTCCCCGTACATGGAGACACCAAGGAGGATTTAGGGGTCACAGCATTGCGGCAGGTTCCCAGCAGGGTGGGCGAGAAGCGACGAGGGCCCTTGTGACTGAGGGAAAATTTCACAAAATGAAAGAGGTTGAGAGAAGGAACAATGTCACACACCTTTTGGAGGAGGGCTAAAAATTCCAAACGCAGCATTTAGAAAGGTGGAAGGGGAGGAAAGGATTCTCAGAAATTCTCAAAATGTGATGAGAAGTTCCTGCAGAGAACGGGTGAAGTCCTCCTGTTTTCTTTTAGATGCCCTTTTACCTGATAACTGTTCCAGTTATCTCTATCAAATCAGATTTTCCACTCTCCCCTTCAGTTCTGGGGGAGACAGAGAGCAAGAGGCTAAAAATGTATGTTACAGCACAGGCCAGAAATGGAGAACCTTCCTGCTCGCTCCTCCTCCCCTGGCCATGACCTGCAGCAAGATGGCACAAAACTGAGGAGAGGCAGAGATTAGCTGGCTGGCCAGATGAGGAAAGATGTGCTCAGGGGCACTTTGTGATAGCAAGACTTGATAACGTTTGCCCTACACAAAGTGCCATCTCGTCTGGAAAGATGGACAGCAGGTTCCAGCATCGAGCGTTGCTGAGGATTGCTACGGCTTGTTCCCAGTGCTGCAGGTGGGCTCTGCATCTGCCTTCTTTCCTCTCTCTTGGTAAACCTGAGGCACAGAGGCTGCGGTTTCCTTAGCGGACCTGGCAATCAGCAGGTTGCCACAAGTCCCAGTGGATTAACACTTGGAATTTCCTGGATGAGCTAAGCCTACAGCTTGCAAACATTCTGATGAATGATTCCGCTAGCCAAAAAAGCAGAGCTTGCAGCTTGCACGATCACTCCCCAGATGTGGGCACCTACGTGGCAACAATGAAAAAAGGTTTTTTAGACAGCAGCAATAGCTTTTCTTCCAGGTAAAAGCTATTGCTTCTCCTTACAAAAATCATTTTGCCCTTCTCCTTATACCACTTGCAGCTCCAACAATGCTATCATAAATAACGAACATACTCAACCGTGCAGCAGGCAAATCTAAACAACACCGTAGCTGCTACTCACTTAACTTAAAATATTCTAGTCTGATTTCCTCTCTGCTGTAACAAATATTATGTTTTCCCTCTTCTTCTCAAACAACTGTGATATTCACAACCACGTTGCAAGAAAGTTCCCTGCAAGCCCCCAGCATTATGCAGCCTCATTAGAAGCTTTTGATTATTTATTCGGCGCATCTCCAGCTTGCCTGAGTGGCTGTAAGACTGTCAGTCCTGGGGACTGATTCATATTGCTAGTGGTTAATACAGTTCAAGTGCCGAAGGCAAGCCAAAGGGCAAAGCTAAAAATGGGTAGTTGCATCAGCTGGGAAAAGTAACCAGGTCATATAATGTCAGGGCCCCTGTGATGACCCTGTTGAGCTGGTGTTTAATAGAAGGCATTGAAAATGAAGACTTCACGCCTGAGGACATATTGATAACTTCATGGAAATGACCATAACCCAGGACTGCTATTCTGTGAGTTGTTTTTTTAATGATTGCTAATCTTGTTTAAGACAAGAAAAACTGCAGCTTGCTTGAATGTTCTGGGTCTACAGGGAGGTTTCATTTCGTTCTTTCCTTCCTCTGAAGCACCAGATGCTAGACAGGATTAGACAGCAGTTTGAACTAGAATGCAAAAAAATAGCCTTAGGAAACATATGCGTTGCCTTAAAAATGCTCCTGGAACCAGACATCCAGATCCTGGTCCTCATTTGAACCAGCTTTTTTTTCCTTCACTGCAGCAGTGCTAAGGAAGTTGACTGAAAGTTCTCAAAGATGTCCTATGTATAATGCCCGCCAGAACAACTCACCAATGGCCCATGGACCATCTCCAGTGCTTAGTGAGCAGGGGAGGAACATACCTTCAACCTTGTCTGAAAATGCCCAGTTTGACCTTTTTATCTGTGATCTTATACTGGAGGAAAAAGCCAGCCCACTCTTCGTTTTGTGGGAATCGGTTTCTTTAGAAGCATTTCCTCTGAATTTCCAAATCAAATTGTCACCTGGAAATTCTTTATCCCTATATCAAAATGCAAGTGATCAGTATTATCACCAAAGGAAGCCACAGATGAATAAAAAATAGCTTTATTTTAACTTATCCCTTAAAAAGCGTAATGACCTAAGCTGTCCCACAAGAGTTATCCTTTATCACCACTGGTTGAATGGAGATTTTTCTGGTTCACAAAGCCCAAATTATCCATATTTATGCCAAACACACAGAGATCCTGTCAAAAAGGCTTTAATCAGGCCCAAGGCAGAACATGGGTTACTGTTGCACCAATAGCTCCCGATATGGTGATCTGCAAAGTGTCCTAGCAACCAGTCCTGCAGTGCGCTGAGTTTTGCCTGAGTTTTGTCAACACCTCAAACCACATCTTGAGACGCAGGCCAGAGTGAGGAACCAGCCCCAGGGACTGCCAGCACCCTCCTCTTCAAGCTGCCAAGTTCCTGGATTGACTTATATGCGGAAAAAAAAAAGACATGAAGTGAAAAACCAGGAGGAATTTGGCCTGAAAATGTTCTTTCCGCTGGAGTTAAGCAGTACACCAAAGTTGAAGCATTATGTTCAAGAGCCAACCATCAAGAAGGCAGGTTCTCTACATCACAGGCGTTGCTGGGATGGGATCTGGCTCCAGACACAGCATTATTCCTAGCTGTCAGTCTTGCCAGCACCCTTAAAGAATAGCTGGCTGTGCTGTGAACTTCACAACATACCAGCTTGTAACAGGAGAGACTCATCTAGCTTCAGCTACACTCTTCTAGCTCACCAAAGCTCATGAGAGACCAGCACTATAGAACACTGCACCCTGGAGGATCACAACCTGGACATTTCAGGAGTACCAGAAATACTTTTGCTGCTTGTAACTCATACAGCATAGCGTGGCCATGACATGGACCTCAGGCACGGAAGCCCTGATGTTCTCCAGCCACAAATCATCCCACCACCAGGCACGGTGTTATGGCTCCCACCATGTCTTCAAAGAACACTCTGGGACTTCACTGCCCTCCAGCAGGCAGCTCCAACAGCCAGGCCAAGCATCTTTTCCCAAATTGTTTTACCCTGTGTTTCCTCTCCAGTCTACCATTCATACTGCAATCAGCCTTCAGACACCCCTCATTTCCTTGAGACTCACATTCCCATCTCTTTACAGGCACACCGTCTGCTTCCCGTACTCTGCTGGGGACAAGGAGAAAAGGGAAAGGGGTCATATCCCCCTGCAGGAAATGCTGATTGGATTATTTCAACCTGCTACCTTCAAAACGTACCGTTATGGACCAACAAATAGCACACCCAGAGGTGACATTCCCCAAATAAATGATTACTTAAGGATTAGTCACGCCGCTCTACCGAAGGCACACGGCTGGCTTTGCAGGAAGGATTATTGTAGCAAAGATGAATACAGATGACTGAAGCAGCCGGAGCAGGGACCCATCCTTCCACTTCAGGTGGGTATAAAGCTTCTGGCTTGAGGTCTCTCTACCCGTATTTGGCATCTTCTAGATGCTCCCACAGCACCGTGTTGGGTAATTGTGAAAGGAAGGAAATCCTTTGCAAAACGAAAGGGGTGGCGAACACAAAAAAGTGTTTGATTTCCTGAAAAAATCTTGATCAAGGCACTAAACAGTCTTCTCCCTCCAGCTGGCAGTTTCTGAAGGACAGCAGAAAGACAAGAACTTTCTGAAGCATTTTCAACTGCGGAATTCACAGGGTTACCCAGGGATCTCTGGCCGCAGCCCGAGCACGCAGCCATTGTGCTGCCCTGCAAGCGCAGGCACGCAGCAAACTCCTCTGCAAAGGGCCATTCCCTTCCAGCGAGCTCAGGCCGGGGGGTTTGTGTCCTCCTTCAAACCCAGGACCTCCACTTGCTTTGGGAAGAACTGTTCTCTGCAAGGCACTAATCCAAATTTTAGCCCTGATAGGGGTGAAAAAAATGCTACAGCTGACTTCACTAAGCTTTCGAATCAGCCCCGTTGTCTGTTACATTCATAATTGCAGCTTTTAGCATACTGGAGCCAGCGGTTTCTCAGGATGTAGCAGATGCCCTTTGGTTGCTCTGCTTTTTTCCTCTTGCTAATTTATTACCCTCATGACTCCATCAAGAAAAATGCATTGTGCATTTCTGTCTTTTCGGAGTGGGAGGGTGGAGGGGAGGAACAACACCCTCTAATGCTGAGCCACCAGCGCCACAGAGGCATATGGTGTTCCCCAAGAAAAGAAACCGAACTCCTGCTCTCCCCTAAACCCACACACAATCACCCTCTATTTGTGTCTTGGTGCCCACGAAATCATGAACAAGACTATTACAGAAAAAGTTTGGTCGCAACAGGCCTTAATTTTATCAAGGCTTCTCTACCTTCATAATTTCAAATATTTGTCAGCGGCAAAAAAGTGCCAAGTCAACCACAGGTAACCGGAAAGACTTGTTTATTGTCTTCACCTTTTTTTCCCCCCCATCTTCTTTTTCCTCTTTATCCATAGCTCTTTTCCACACTAACTCGTCACAGTAGAGAGCTGTCCTGGTTTGAGGTAAAACAGGACCAATTTTGTTCAGTAACTCTGCTTTCTAACTAGGGCTCTTCTAACTGCTGAAATTGACAGCATATTGTGCAGAAAACTGCTCTTTCTCAGAGTGATAAGACCCATGTTTATAGCAGATGCCAAGGCACGGTATGCAGAGAGGCCCTTGCTTATACTTAATTGCAATAACGACCAAGGCCAGACAGCTTTGTTATTTGCCCCATTGGAGGGTTGGAAGCTGAGAAGCTTAGAGGGGTCCCATCTGTGGGGAGGAGCGGACAGGACAGGTGACCCAAAACTGACCAAACAGTGTATTCCATCCCATCTGCATCATGCTCAGTATAAAAGCTGAGGGATCAAAGGCTCAGCATCTGTAGTTTCAGTCCGTTTTCGGCTTTACGGCTTCCGGCTCCTTCTTCTCCGACTTGCTCGGACTTTTGCTCTTGCTGGGACTCTTGTTTTTCTTCTTCAGTGGCCGGTGTCCGAGGAGGACTCCATCAGTTCGTCTGCCTTTGATCCCGACCCGTGTGTTCCTGGATCCAGTTCCCTTCTGTCGCTGAGTCCAGTCTGGGACTTCCCCAGTGCCTGCTGGTGACGTGATTGTCATCCTGGGAGCTTGATACGGTTTTGTATATATTTCATTATTTGCTCTTTGTTATTTTATTCTTTATATTTCATTAAAGTAGTTTAGTTCCTACTAAACTAGACTCTCTTCTTCTCTCTCTCCTGCTCGGCAGGAGAGAGGGAACATCTGTCGCTCGGCTTGCTTGGGCCGATGCAGCCCAAACCCACGACAAAAGCAGGTGGTTTAAGCAGGGTCCCTGCAAAGCTCTCGGACACGTTGCATCGCTGAGTAGTTACCAGCGGATTTTCTTAGCGGACACACACCGGCACAGGGCTGGAAGAACGGGGGAGAATCCAGCTTGTTTGTCGTCTCCATGCCAAGCCTGCTGTTTCCTATTTGCTCGTGTCACCCTCTTTTTTTATTACCATTACTAAGCCCGAGCTCACACGTGTTTCCGGGAGGCACAGACAAACCCGTCCCGAAGCCCAGCTGGGCTCCCCCCCACTCGCCACCGGTCCCCGCGACGAGCCGTGCGGGGGGACCCCATGGCCGGTCCGAGGGGTCCCTCTGGTGCTGGGAAGCGGCGGCGGCCGGGAGCAGAGCAGGGGCTGCTCCTGTTCTTTCCTTAGGGAGAATTAACGGCCCGGCCAGCCCCGGGAGGGTTTGTCTCCCGGGAAGCCCAGCCCATCCCTGCCCCGCGGGATGCGCCAGCCGGGCGCGCATCCTCCCCGGGATGCGCCGGGATGCCCTTACACGGCAGCCCAGCATGACGGGCTTCACCTCTGGATCTGATCCCACGGGGGGGCATGGCCCACCGGGTCCGGCAGCGTCGCACCATTCCTGGTGCTTTATTATTATTTACCCCGTGGCAGAGGACACAGGATTCCTGCCCTTACAGCGGGGCAGGATGCGGTGCGGCCCCACAGCGTCCTTCCCTCTCCTCCTCCTCCTCAGAGCGGGGATGGGGTCAGCAGGTCACATCCCAAAAGCAAAGCAAGGCACTGCCCACACTCCAGTCTGTCTTTTAATGGAGTCAGAACCTTCCTGAGCAAGAAATACTCTTCCTCCCTGGGCTTAGGGAAATGAATCAGAAGTCCCTGCCCTCGACACGGAAAGCAGCGACACAGTCACACAACCCAAACTCCCACACGTGCGGCTTTTTGGAGGGGAAAGGCGAAAAAGGGAAAGGATGGGTGACCTTAATGCAGTGGGCAGAGGATGGAGCAAAAGTGATTTTTCTGGTCGCTGTGGTTCAACAGCTCACACCCAACGAGATGGCTTCAAACAGCTTTCTCACACATCACCTACAGTGTGTTCCCACTGATGCAGTCCAAAATAATGAAATCTTCTTTAGAAACTGAAATCCAGCTGCTGTTTACATCTCAAGTGGCCCCAAATCACTAGACTGAGGATGTGGCTGTTTCCCCCACTCTAATGACCTGCCAAGTCTGGGGGAAGGGGTTCAGATCCAAGGAGGTTTTTCTAGGACCCCTGGGCTCAGGGGAGACCGTAGCAGCTCTCCTAAGTGGAAAATACTGTGATGCTGGTCCTAGTCCTCCTTTCACACTCATTTAGCCAGGTGCGATGCTGTCAATAGCAGTGGCAACGCACTACTTTAACACAGGTGTAATTTAGTAGAGGGTCACGTCTGCTTTTTTCCCTAAAGAACCTTTAAAAAAAGCAATCTGTCAGGTCTTCCAATTCAGGTCATTCCCAAGTCTTGCTCTGCAATACAGTCATAGAGAAAAATGTAGAGTGTTTTCATTTTAAAGTGTGGTGATAAAAGAATACCTGGTAGCCAAAGGGAAATTTCAAGGGGTGAGAGCAGTCTTTCCAACTCCTCTGGGGGTCTGACATTACACACTCCTCAGGCAAGTAAGTTATTAACTTGCTTCATTCATGCCCTTTAGCAGGAAGCAGAACTAAGTGCAAATCCAAGTCCTAACTATTGCAGATTTCATGCCTAGTTTGGCATCTTAGTTTTTTTCCAGCTCTCCTAAGTCAGTGTCTATCATCTGAGAAGCTCAGGTGTAATGGAAGAAGAGAAGTCTGCTTCTTAGTCCTCCTGTTTGCAGCATACAGGTGTTTGCCGTTGCCCCCTTTCAAAGGGCAGGGCGCTAGCTTTCTGCCAGTCCTACCAGGCAGCAACAAGTTGTTCGTTTATAAACCAGCGAGGATGGTGGCTCAGCAAACTGTTGAAGCGTCTCCTTATACAGACCACACGCATGGAGCTGCTTGTGCTTGTGCTTTTCATCTGACACCCTCTAGAAAGGTCCCATCTGAATATCCCAGATGGTGGCAATGCTCCTCTCTCTTCCTCTCTGACACCTGGACTCTCTAAGAGCTCGGTCTTGTCACCGCATGTGGGACTGGATAATTTTGCTCCAGGATGACTATTTTGAGTATGTTCATAGCTGATGGGCAGACCTGGCCTTGTGACCAAGTTGTGTCGATGTGCTGCAGAACGCAGACGTCTCTGCATACGAGCAGTTTTCTTTGCAAAGCGACTCACACACTCCATAAGCCTTTTTTATGTCACTGCCTTTTTCCTTTGTCATAGCCTTTTTCCTAACAGCGAGGAGTTACAGGTGCCACCCAGTGAATGCTTTGCTCTTCTTATTACTTCCCAGCAGAAGGAATAACTGCAGTCTTAGAGCTTTCTTGCCCATTCAGTGCGTTCATGCTTAGTGCTTCCTCTGCCTGGAAAAAGAGCATTAAGAAGAAACTTTATGCTGCAATTTATTTCTATTTTACTTTCTTCACATTAAAACTGCATCCAGTCTGGCCTATAATGACAGCCTTATTGCCCAGCAAGACAATCCTCACACTCTCAGAGATTCACTTTCCTCCACAATTCCCACTTAGTAATGAAACTCTCCGCTTTCTTGGCACCTTTAACCACCAAGCACTTTGGAGCAGAGAGCTGGTGCCCCACTAAAGCAAACAGACAGACAGACAGACAGAAAGACTGCCTTTGATTCTGATGGGCTCAGATTAGGCTACAGCTTCAGCCCCGAGCTGTGTAGCTCCATCTGCAATGGACCCAGGCTCCTTGCCTAATTTGCAGAGGGCAAAAGCATTCAAACAGCTTCTTGCAAGAAGATTTGAAGATGTAAGCGTGAAATCAGTATTATGGACTGATACCAGGTTTTTCTGAACAATGTTTAATTGCCTGTTCTCCCTTTTCCCTACCCAAGCAAGAAAGAACTTGCACTGCCATGCCAAAGGTGAAGAAGCAAAGCCCTAGCATTTCAGAAGCTGTCTGGCAACTTCAATGCTAGCAAGAAACTTTGAGGGACTTCAACATATTCTCCAAGTTCAGCACATCACAATGTGTTGCACAAAGCAGCCATAAGCTCTTTTCTGCATCTGACTCTGGGACAAGCAAAACTTTTGATCCATATCCCTTTGAGATCCACCGAAACTCTCCCATTAGCTTGGCTGAGGTTTGAGTTGTGCTCAGAGACAATTTCCTAAAGAGTCGTCTAGCTTTTGCCAAGGTCCGGCACATAAGGAAGTAAGGTATTTGTTTCTGCTTTGAGGATTTAAGATGTTCCTGTTGTATAAATAACAGGGAGGGGAGCGGTGGCTGGATGCATCTCTCCACATGTCTCACTATCTTCTGGCCCTGCCAGCCAGCTGGTGAAGCTCCTTTGTGACACTCACGTAAAGGTCAAGCTTTTCAAAACTACAAACTACTATAGCTCTTGGAGGATGATTTTCCCACACACATGAAGGAAGTGAAAATGCCCAAAACAAAGATATAAACATATCAAGTGCAAAGTTCAATGCTTATGGTACCCTTATCATGCCTCCAACTCCGTTAACAAGCTGGTTTATTTTTCCACAAGAATTCAAGCCTGTTTCATACTTAGGGAAAGGGTGGTGGGGTGTTCAGACAACTTCAGACTTCCTTGAGAAACCTCTCTCTCTTTCCCCCCATGGGAAGCCAAGGCAGGCAAGGACTCCCACCTCTCCAGCACAGATGGATAAATTGGCGCCCGGATGCCTCGAGACGGCATTTACACACAGTTTGCCAGCTTTGGGGCAGAAAAGCGTGAATTTTGACCCTGCCAAACTTCGGTAGAGTGGTGGGGGGATAGTCATCCTGTCCAGAAAAACAAATAGAGCCATGAGCACATTAGGACATCCCAGACTAAGCACACCCACAGCAGGCAAAATTAGTGGGTGGTGCACAATATTAATTCAGCTCCTTACCCATGTGCACCAGGATGCTGCCTTTAATTAAATTAGCATAAGCTATCTCTTTGACATTCTGATTTAGTATCATAGACTCAAGGTTTTATCCCAGTAAATGCATAAAATGTGAACACATCTCCAAGTCATTTTTTTATGTTTCTCTGTACACTTACTGTTTCTATTGTCTTAATGATCTAGTTTGTCATTGCCAGCTGGGATGTGTGTGTGTTACAGACCAAGCCAATGTTTGGTTCTCCAAAGGGGAGAACAAATCACTACAGGGGCTTCTTTATGGCAGTGCTGTGGGGGCTGCCCAGTGAGATGGAGGAGCCTTACGGCTGTTATCTTCCCAAAAGTCATCCTGAGCCTGTGGGACAGGTGATAATTGAGAGCAATTTGTGCTGGACTTGAATCTGCTCCTGCCCCATTCACTAGGGCAGAGCTTGCATAGGTCCCTTGACTGTTCTCCAGCAAACAAGGAGGGCTGCGGAAAGGCATTTCTCTCTGGGCTGTTTCATCTCTTTTAAAAGCACTTTCACGCTGTCAAGTGCTATGAAAAATGTCATGGATAGCCGAGAGTCTTATTCAATATTCGCTGTGCGGAGCAGGGATAGGTCACGCTTCCTGCCTCGTACGAGGAGCTCCCCTGCACTCTCTTTGGGTAGGATTTCTTTCAGCCTCTTGAGCGTTAAGTCTCCGGACCACACTGATCCCCCTGGCCAGGATCTCATGTCCAACTCACTGCCTGCTGCCACCCATAGTCCTCCCTTCTTGCTGGGTTTCTGCCACCCAGGTAGCTGAGTGCCAGCCCCAGCCCCAGCCTGGATCCTTCATCGGTACCAGCAGTTTTGCTTCAGACTGTGTTCTCTCTCCCTGGGCAGAGAGGGCTTGCTGGGAGGTGGTGAACCCAGGGAAATCAAGGAACCAAGCTCCAGTTCCGCAAGATATGGTTTATGTGCTTCCATACAGCCTTTGCATTTGCATGTTCCTCAATTAATCACTTTAAATTAATGCTTGCTGGTTTTCTCATGTCAATAAATGCACCGAATGCAAAACTGCATCATCCTTACAGTGACTATTTCTAGCTCCACAGCAGATTAAAACTAAATTTGCTGATGTTTCAAAACTGGCAAAATCATGCATCTGCAGTACAATTTTTAATGCTAGGCAGACTGTTATTAATGGTGGGATGGCTTGTATTAAAAATTCTATCTTTATAAAATGCACTTTTAAATGCTTGACCGTAGCAGCATAAAGCTCACTCGTTTTGTTCTTTAAAGGTAATGGGAACCTCCGCTACTGCAGGGTCATTACCAGGTTAGTTGTCACTGCTGCTTTTCTGGTGCCATTGCCTGTCTTCGGTTGATTCAGCAGCTGGATCTTTTCTGGATTTTTACAATTCTTCCACCCTACATTGGGAACTCACCCTGTTCTCCTGTTGCCGGTCTGTGTCCCAGGTAATTCAGCCTACAGAGACCGCTTGACCTGTGAGCAAGTGAGCGACGTCCCTCTGTACACGGAGAACTAAATAAATGGAGCCAGAAGGCCTTCTTCTGAAGAACCTCCTCCATACTTCTTCTTAGTACTTTTCTGCCCTTACAGAAAAACCTCCCACTTTTTCAGGAGCTTTACCGTTTACCCAGAACATGCACAACAGCCTGTGATCACATGTGTTGCAAGATAACTCCCTATCTTCAGGCTCGGGAAAAGATGGGTGTCCCAGCTCTTCTTAAGACAGCTCACACGGCTCAGGAGGAGGAATACAGGTGGGTGAGCCCTGTCCTGGAGCTCATCTTCCACCCCAGCACAGAGGTGGTAGCACCACATTGACACAAGTAGAGTTGCCCCTGGACAAGGCTGTTCCCTGGGGACAGCCCACGCGTTCACAGCGCCAACATCCCTTGCTAGAGCGTTGGATTCGCATCATCATCTCCATCTTTCAGCCCATGTCACGTTTAATGAGCCAGACAGGCATTACGCCGTCCTCCTTGAGACAGGAGCAGAGCGCAGTGTGCTCAGCCAATGGTGAAAGCAAGGCCCGTGTGATTTTATAACTAGACCTGGTAGGATTCAAGGTTTATTTTTACTGAGAGTTGACAGTTAAAAGCAACATTAATTTCACATTGTCAGCTTTTACTGCCAGTTACCATTCCTGCTCTCCCCCCCTGCCTCAGGGCCCCTCTTTAATGCCAGCACCTCCCTGGTGCTCAGCTGGGGTCGCTCACAAATTCCAGAGTTCATAAGAAATTATAAACTGTGCAGCAGGAGCAAGAGGCAGCACACGAAAAAAAGCTGTCTCTATCGATATTTCAGAATTAAAAATTGAGTCCTACTGAGCCTCCTTGTAGCTATGCTGAGCCTTTAATATAAAACGGGTTTGCGGCTTTTGGTGGAAAGACCCTGTGAGGAAGGGCGAGGGAGCTGGGTACCTCTCCATCAGGCTGCTCACACTATCACAAGTGACGCTGCTTTCAGGGGAGCTTTTTGCAGGAGATGTTACATTTCAGCCTGGCTTCAGAAGGGGCCAGTTATCCCAAAACAGCGACAGTCTTACCTGTTGCTTCCTGCCCAGGAAGGAGCTTCGGTTGCTGACTCGCTGTTTGCTGCGGGGCAAACACATGATGTTTGCGTTATGGCCGTATGGAAATGGCCAGCTTTGCTCCTGTGGTAATAACAAAAGGCACCTTTAAACAGCGCTTTTGTGGAGAGGGGCTATTTTTTAAGCAATGGCCCAGGCACCTGCCTCCTGCCGCCTCTGCTCTGCGGCAGAAACAAGGCAATGCCATCTGACTAGCGAGCAGCAAGGAGCCCTTAACTCCACGAGACGTCTCTATCACATCCCCTCCACTGTAAAGGACGCAGGTACTGTTACCCACAGCTCCAGTGAAGGAAATGCAAAGCATCAATGCCTGGGGTTATTCGCTTCGCCACGTGGAAACCCTGTTCTCTTTCCCCTGTGGGAAACCCGAAGATATAAACCACGCCCGACATCTCTGCCCCGGGTGGCGAGTCCTTTTGAACTGTCTTGCCATAATCTAGACAAGAAGTTAGAGGAAACACATGTTACCATAGCTCAGCTGCGGGTAGCAGAGGTGAGATGAAGTTTGCTTGCTGGTCTGTACTGAGGTACGGTGCTGCCCACCCACAGATGCCACAGCAGGTCTCAGCATCCATGAGGATGCCCAAATGGCCACTAGCCATTAGTGTGGTCCACCAAGCTGCTCAGCGGGACTCAGCCCACACTTGCCATGGCATTTCTCAGCCAGCTGTGTTCAAAATCCCATTGACTTGGTGCTGCCCAGTGCTGTCGGTTTGGATTTGAAACATTTTTAACATCTGGATAGTTGAGAACTTTGTAAATGATGCGATCGCTCTGGAAGTGATAACAAAGCACTGCTGCCAGAGCCGTCGGTCAAGGTCCTAAGTGGGCAGCGTTGCCCAAAGCGAGAGGTTTGCACATCAGTCCTGAGCCTTGTCACTTGAACAGAGGTTTATTTATTCCACCTGGCTGTAACCATGTGCCTGATATGGCTGAGAGAGAAGCCCTGTCTCCTTGTCAAGTCAAGGGAGAAGGACATCACCCCAAAAGGACGCTTCGACTCACAGGTACGCTGCATCATTTCTGGGGTTACCGAGCTCTCTCCACTGAGTGCAGAAAGCAAACACAAGGTATTATCTCAGTTTGATAGGATGAACACACAGCTCAATGCGTCTTAGCTGCTACTCGTGTTTCTCAGGAGCAGTGCTATCACTGCAGCAGGAAGTTTTCAGCAAAATATTTGACTTCAGGGGTTTTTTATGGTTTTGTGTTCCTTATCTGTAAAATTCAAGTTCTTCAAAATGCAATCTACACGGGGGATTAGGACCAGGTTTCATCAGGTTTGTGTCAAAAAATATTTTAATACAGTTTCAAAACTTGCCATACTGCCTTGTTCCAACAACTTCTAAATGGAAAACTCCCAACTTCTACTTAATTTTTTTTTTTTTTGCTTTAAAAATTAATCCAATCTTTTAAGTTTACTTAGAATTGCAGGTATTTACAAAACATCTTCTAAAAGAATGAAAACTAAATGGTTTGATGGATGTCAATTTTTTGGCTCACTAATTTTTTCAGGCTCTTGGTGAACAAAACTTTTCATGGTCTTATCATCCCACCCCAGAACAGAATAACCCTACAAAATATTTTCAAAAGGTAGAAAAAAGATGCTTTCCTCTTTGTCCCTTGTTTTGACCAACTCTGAATTTGCAGTGATTGCTGTGGTGTTGAACTCCCACAGGTGCTTAGGTTCCTGAAGGGAGAAAGGGAATGTTAATTCCATGGTTGGCTTTACTTAATTAAATAAAAAGAATATTTGGGCAAATAAAATAGAATTCTTGCCAGACCCTGACCTGATCAAGCTGTGCTCAGAAACATGCAATCTGATTATCCTCATTTTAGCAAACTGACTGTCAGGCTTTGAGACCCAGCAGGAAGATGGGCTATTAACAAGTCAGGTATTTATAGCACAGATGTCAATAATTTGGAGTATTTAATCACAGTGTACTTCAATTTGACCAGAGCTCAAACAAATGAGCTGGCTGTGCCAAAGGTCGTGGATGCGTATGGAGCTGGTCTGGGTCTATGTAATATCTTTAGAAATCTCCTTGTTCTTGTATAAAAAAAGAAATCATGGACCCAAGCTCTCATCAAGTCATGCTGGATTATCTCATCTCCAGCCAAGGCCAGATCCTGCACATCTACTAAGGCTCAGCTCTGTGTGGTCTTAAGGAAGCTACAGGTAGGGATGGGGAAGGTTTGCTTTTTCTGGCATATATACATATATATATATATATGGCATATATTTGGCTTGCAAAAGGCCTCTCAGATATGAAATTTCACAAATCTTATGAAAAGGTCTTTTCTGAGTGCCCAGAGAAGGTGCACAAGCTAATCCTGTAGCACTGAGATGATAAAAGCACACCCTGAAGGAATGAATAATTGAAGCCCAGCCCTAAATATTAATAGCATGCAAGGGGAAGAGGACACTTTCCTCAACTTTGCACTTACCGAGCTGCCTGCTTGGATTTGAGCAAAGATATTTTCACAAGCGCTCCAAGCTCCTTAAATCCCCTCCTGGAAGACCGTGGCGCTCCGAACTAATGCTACCTTCGCCTGAAATTCCCCAGCTCATTTTCTATTCAAACCTCAAGAGGAAGGTGGTGGTGTTTATTGGAAGATGTGCTCCAAATGCAAATGGAAACGAAGGACGCTCGTCGCGTCCCCCGCCACGGCAGAGGGGAGAGCAGCAGCCGCCTGCGAGAGAGGATGCACGGAGGGATGGGGTGCAGCGAGCCGGGGCTTCCTTCAGCTCTGGAGACGCCCAGCCAGGGCTGCTTGTCATGATGCTGGGGTGATGGGGAGCATATCAAAAGCTCATGGTAGACCCTCTCCAGTTGGTTAATGCTCTGTTAGGGGAGATGTTTACAACATGCTGGCCCCAGCCTGGTTTTTCAGCAGGATCAGTCCTGCAGGTCTGTGTGTGGCAGTTGTGGGCACCAGGCTCCGCGTTCGCCCGGTTGCCGGTCCATACAAACTGCCCCAGAGGCTGCTGCGAGAAAGGGCTCACAGCTGAGCGTGCACGGGGAAGGGGGATATTTTTTGCATTACATTTTTTGCAGGCTCTGTGGGCAAAAGGTTCCCACAATGCCAGGAGCCAGAGCAAGCCACTGGCAGGTACATGAAAAAGGGATGAAGGATGAGATTGGATTCTTTTTCTTCAAATGCCATCTGAGCATGGGAATTGCCCTGCAGACAGTGCATCATGGGAGCAGGGCAGCACCGCGTGCCAGGAGCCTGTGCTCCTCGGAGAGCTGGTGATGGAAAACCTCAAGGAACCAAAATCCCCTGCAGCTTTCACCAGCCCTAAGGCTAATAAAATATATGAAATTTAATATTTTTGTAAAAAAAAACGGGGGGGGTGTCTGTCCATTGATATTACTTGGGCTGCTCTCTGCTGGCTCTGTGCACTCCCTGTGTTTGCGGTCAGGATCACGGTCAGCGTTACGTGCACTAACGTTCACCCCTGGATCAAGCCCTGGGCTGGGAGTGGGGAGACATGGGGTCCCCTCTTCACCAGGCTGATGGTTTGTTAGAGAACCTGAGGCCTCTGCCTTTACATTTTTCTGACCCCAGTTTCTAAACCCTGCTGTTGCCTCTCCTACCCTCTGGCTGCAGCTTCTGCCTGAGCAGCCAGCAGAAGACTGACTTGTCCATCAGCAGGGTTGTTCAGCAAGAATATCCCTCAGACCCTCGCACCAATGTCCCTGTCCTCCTGGCCAAGCCCACCGCAAAGGGCTGTGGCTGGAAAGCTGTTTGTTTCCCATCCGAAGTGCCAAGGACGTGTGCCCACAGAGGCCCCATCACCCTGCCGTCTTGCTGAAGCAATCTGGCAGCTCTTCCCCTCCTCCTGGCCAGCCTCCTGAGCTGTTTCCCTCTGCAGCCTTGCCCCACTCCGAGAGACCCCGTGGAGGCGTCCAGGCTGTGTGCTGTTGTCCTTAAGCCCCGTCTCCACCAGACAGTGAGGTTTCATCTACCCTTTCTGCTCAGTCTTTTCTTTTAGTGCATTGTGGCTGAGCTTGGCTTGTCCGAATTCAAGATACATTATATGTGACCAAGAACATAACATGACGTACTAACCCTGGGGTTAAATTTCTTCCTCTTCTTCCAAAAAGCCATATTTCAAGGAATGTGATGGCTAAAGCCCAGCTGGTTTTGCTAATGAGTCCTCTCACAAGTTCCTCCCGGAGGAAGAAGGTCTTGGGCACAGCAATTGGACAAGGTGAGGTTGTTCAGGCTGGTCAGAAGAAGCAGGTACAACCACCCCTCAGCAGCACATTTGGGAGGGTAAACAAGCAGGGAGGGAGAGCGATTTGAACAAATGGCTCTAAAATGACCTCATGTACCTTCTGTCTGTAAATCAGAAGGTTCCTAGTCATCAGAGCAGCAATGTTCTCTGACTACCTCGCCCAATGGGGGACTCCCCATCCCTGCTGCTTACCATGGAGCCGGAAGAGCTCCTGAAGGGTGGTGCAACATGAGTGGTGACGGGACAGCCAGTGAACAGGCAGGATAACTCATCACGTCCCTTCCAAACGTGTGCTGTGAGCCCACACCGGCTGTCCGGGCTGCGTGATGTGCCAAACCAACACGCCCCACCGCCAGCACGGGGCTGCCCTGCGGCTGCCAACCCTCTTTTCTTCATGCAGCAACACAGAGAAACCGTAAAGAAACAGGGGTGGTTTTACGGGGTCAGACAGCACTACGGTCCCGTTTCTTTCCCATGCTTGTCTTCATCAGACAGATGTCACTCCACTGCCTCGCGGAAGCAAACATGTCTTTGGGCATCCGCCACATCCCAAATTTAGAATGATCTTTAACAAGCTGAAAGGAGCAAAACAAACAGCACTTGATCTGCAAGCTCCCCATTCTTGACAGCATCCCCAGAGGTGGTGGAAAGCCAAGGAGATAGCTCCGTGCTTTAATTGGTACATTAAAATTCTTCCAGGCTGCTACACAACTGTTAATAGGCAGCTTAATTAAGCACTAACCCAGTTCATATTCCTACCCTCCAGAGGCTCTTGTTTCATTTTTTTTTCTTATTACATCCAAAGCTATGGGGAGTTTTGTCCTAATCATGTAAAACAAGCTGAGGGCAGTGACACCAGGCAACTTATTTAACTCCTGATCTCCAGACACCTCCGCCAGATGCTCAGGCCTGTGGCTTCTTCCCCAAAAAGAAGACAGGGGACTCTGGGAACGAGGTGTGAATTGCTACAAGTCAGCAAAAAATAAATGGCAATAATCCTTAGCACCAGCAGCCAACTCACCCCCACTGAGCGCAAAAAGGAGATGGTGTGGGACAAGGACAGGTCCTCTCCAGGCATCAGGTGCCCACAAGAAGGTGGGTTTTAGACAGTTGCCTGAATGACTGAGGAGCCTTATTCAGCCTCTCATGAGCATCTTCCAAAATGCAGGTGTCCTCCACGCTGTCCTCAGCCACACGCCACCCACAGGAGACTCCTTGGAGCACCCTGTGACAGAGAAGTAGAAAAGGAAAGCTGTCGCCTCCTGATCCCCAGGAGAGCTTTAATAATTCGCTGCTCCAACCACTCGGCTCTCACTGTCGCTGCCGGCTGAAGGAAACACAGGAATAAGCATCTGTGCCCCACAACACACCCCAGCCCCTCATCGTTACTGGGCAGTTAATTCACTGCGTGCAGCCTGAGCATCAGGCTGGTTTGGTGATTTGCTGAGGAGGACCTTAGCAACGATGTTCTCAGAAGTTTTCTTTTTCTTTCTAAGGCTGGGCTATAAATCAAAAACTTGCTCCAATTGCTGTCGTGGAAAGTGATGGGTTTAATAGTCACACGAACAATAGTGGGGTTTCCATTACAGGTGAGTTATGAGCCATTTAAGTTAAAAAACAACTGGGTTTTACTGCTGCCAGGCACACTTAAGGTAGTACCCTCAGATTGAGGAAGGAGGGGTGACTGTGGAGGAGCCAAGCAGTCACCAGCCTTATGGAGAGAAGGAGCATTTGTTGCTGGTGATGAATGAGTATGAATCCCTCTGCTCAAGGAGAAATAGTCTATTTGCCTCAAAAGCCTTGTACACCAACAGGCACATTGCCAATGCACACGTCACAATTCGTGATTGAACAGTAACGCCGATGTGGATTTTCCTCACTGAAAAATAAGGTCTGTCTCCTGCTGTAACATTTTCATTCCAAGGGAAACAAAGAATTTCATAGCCCCCAAACACAGAAATAGCACAGCTAGAGATTTCTAGCACAAACTCTGACAAACAGCTGGGCTAGGGACAGCAAGGGAAGTGGTCTAGTGAGATAAATCAGGGTGGTCATAGGGACCTTGATTACGGTTTGCATTTGCTGAACAACTGTCCCATGGGTAGAAACAGGATCAGATGGTGGTGCTGGTGGTGAGGTATAACTACCCGCCGAGCTCCTGGGTTGACTGAAGTGGTAGGACCAGGCTTATCCCAGCAAGCATTCCTGTAAGAGGGGCTGGATAAGGGGCAGAAATGTGCTTTCCAGCATTATCTAGAACTGTGAGACACCCACTGGGTTAAAAATACTGCAAAATTGAATGGCTTGAAAAGAAACCATTGAGCATGTTGTTATTGAAAATGCCCCTTCCTTCCCACAGCAAAGACCAAAAAAACCTCTACGAAAAGAACTATTTTTTTAATCAAATAAAATCATAATTTTCATTTGAGCACCATAATTTTATGGTCAGTTATGTAGATGGTACTAATATAAAAAATAAAGCCCAAACCTGACAGAACTTTGGTTTCCATTCATTCTTTTCCTTGTTCCTCTCTCCCTTTTTTTTTTTTCCTTCCACCAGGAGAACAGAAGGGGGACACCACCCAGGGAAAGCAGGCACTGATGGGATAAATCAAAACTCGGAAGAAGAAGGAAAAAAAAAAAAGCTAAGTTTAATTTCCGTTGGAAAGCTGAAGTTCAGACAGGAAAGGGCATAAAATGTAGTTGTGTTTTAGTGCCCAGGGAGAGGCAAATGCCTCAGCGTTAGCAATGCATGTCAGCCAGCCCCCCTTCCCCCGGGAAACAACCCATCTCCCTCTGCTGAGGTGCCAAAATCCGAGAAAGGGGTCAGGATCGCCCAAGATGCAGCGACAGACTCCTCGCAATAAAAGCCCACAGGGTCAAGGTGGCACGGAGGGACGAGCTGGGGAGTGGAGGGCAGGAGGTATCTGCTGAGGCTTTCTGGACTGGTGCCTAGAGAAGAAAAGTCCAGATTGCCCCACTTCAATCTCCATCCCTGTGCACTGCAGGTGACTTTGGGACAGGAAAGAGCCATGAATTTCTGGGATCTGGGTGGGAATAGCCCCAGGTTGGCATCTGATAGTCAAGAGGGAATCAAGGTGGGGAAAAGGTCTAAAAAGGCCATTCAAACTTAGCAAATTCCTTTTGGTGTCATGTCCTCCCTCCCCACTGAGGAGCCTGAGCCAAACACAGTGGCTTTGGGTGAAGAGGACAAGAGCTTCCTTGGCTGTTCTGTTTCACCATTTGGTAGGAATCCTCCTCTTCTGCCTTCCCGTGGGAAACACTTGCCCTTGAGTTTGAGGAGAGACCTACCCAGGCTGGGTCTTTGCCAGGACATCCGGGACGGCCGTTCTTGGGAACATCTGCAGCCAGCTGCGGGTCTACACCCACCAGCAGCGTCATCCGCTCCAACTTCCACCACCACCCTGGAGAGCAGCTGCCTTCCAGCCTCCCCACGGGTCTCCCACCCGGCTGGGGCAGGCTGCGACGTGTGGCTGATGACTCCCGGATTGTTCAGCCTCACTGTCCCCACACCCATTCTGCTGGGAAAGTCCCGATGCGTCACAGCACAGCCTGTTCGCAGGTGTCCCCCCTCGTCCTTTGGTGCTGTGGCACAGCCAGTACCGCCAGAGCAACAGGCACCTCTGGAAGAACCGTTTGCCCTGATGTGTGCCAGTCGCCGGCGCACACTCACGAGACGCAGCCGGGTCGTGGATGCGTGAGCTGGGTTTCCTGTAGATGCAGCTGAGACCAAAGCCAATACTTCCAGGCAGTGGTGGGAAGCCACCTGCATATTTAAATCCATACACCTATCTGCAAAGGCCAGGGTGTGAAAGCGACCTTTTAAAGCGCTTACTGCACTTTTGCTTTATCCCCTACTTGGATAACACAGCTAGGAGGCCAGGTTTCGCTTCCCACTCCTTTTCCGTTTGGCTACGTGATACTGCTTCTAATTTCCAGAAGCCTTGAGGGAAATACTGATTTCATGCCATTTAACAGAGATTAATATATCCACCTCGGAATTTCTTGGGCGCCAAGGGGGAAGATCATTATGTCCACAAACATTTCCATTTGCACAGAGCGTGTCTTTAATGCATCAGGCCTTTGTGTCGCCGTTACCCGATTGCTCTTTTTAGATTTAATATTGAACTTGAGTTTTGATCAAAACACTTTCAGTGTAAACGTTACCAATGACCACTTCTTTTCGTAAACGGCTTCTCACCCCATCATTGAACATTACGGACGACGCTTCTGAGTACCACCACAGAGTGGAGAAGTCCCTCTCCTAGCTGTGGTGACTTGCAGCAGCTCGCTTCACCACTAGATGTCTTCGTGCGCTGCCTGGCAATCCAGAGCACAGATCCCGGTGGCCAAGGCCAAGCTGAATGTGAAACAAAGTCGTAGGGAGGCCTTCTTTTGTCTATTGTACGCAATTTATTTATTTTTAACTTAATAAGTGCCTTGTGTCCAGGAAGAGCTGTAATTCCAAGATACTGCCCACACATCCTGCACCGCCAAGGGTTATACAAGTATTCAGTAAGTCGCAACAATGGACAGAAGTGCTGGCCTGGGTGCTCTGCACACACAAACCTCTGGTGAGTGTCACCACACGCCTTCCACGATCTGTCACAGAGCACAGGGCTTTGTCAGAGGCTCCTGCCAGGCCTCTCAGTAACATCTGTCCAGCGCCTAGCACGGGGCAGCCCTATACATATTTCTTCACTGTCCCAACTGGATGCACACACAAAGGTGGAATTATCTGGTTCCTGCCCTTCTTCAAGCTGCCAAACCCAACACATCCCTGACTGCAAGAGAAGGCAGACCAGGCAAACAGCGGGTTGGAAATGTTTATTCAGTGATCAGTCCTGCTGTGTGGGTAGCATCGTAGCAACTGGAACCCAATTATGCAAAAATACTGAGTTTTCACAGTGAAAAACCAGACAGTATAAAATATTCCAGTATTGCCTCTTAGAACAATTATTTCATAAGCCCCCTGTTTCAAAGGCAACATGCTTATTTATTTTGTTTGCTTTCTATTCTCAAGCCCTCCCCTCCCGCAAAAAACTATTCAGACAGTGACCCTCCTTACCCCCACATTACCCGCACATGTTGGGGGGAGAGAAACACTACATGAAATCCCCTCCTGATTTCCAAAGGTTTACTGAAGAACGTTCTTCCCAGTGGTGTCAAGGGCCAAGAAGACGTAGATTGTTGTGACACCAAGCGGTCCTGATGGTTCTGCACACCGAAGACACTGTGGTGCTACTGAACTCTGATGAGAGGCTCTGTCTCCCGGATGAGCCACTGAAGAGCTTCGTGCCGGCCCTGCCTCTCCAGTTCTGCTCCAACTACTTCCCTGCACTTCTGATGGTAGTCGTTCACCCAGTTACACTAGAGAAAGGGAGGGTATGACATTCAGCAAAAGCACAGAAGAGCTGGTGCCTTCACAAGTTGCACACAGCCAAAGACATTTGTAGACCCTTGTGCTCTTTGGGATTGAGCTGTTAGGCCAGAATGGGATCCTATCCCAAAGAGACAGACGTCTAATATACGGAAGTGACTTGCAAATTTGATGAGGATAGGAACTGAAGCAATTCGTCCTGGGTTTTCAGAGGAGCCAAGGTTCAGTTCAGCTGACAAGTATTTGAAGTCTCTGCAAACTACCGCCTCCAGCAAATCAGAATAGCTACTTTGGCACAGTCTAGTAAATAGATTTGCAAAATTGTAACAAGGCAGTCCTGGGACAGGAGTTGCCCCACTGATCTGAACAGGTAACCTTCCTGCAGATCTCGGTACTCTTCACAGTCCTCTTCAGAAAAAGGAAATGCAAATGGGATTATCATTCAGAAAAGGAGGATGGGTTGAGGCAAAATAAAGAGTATGGTAGAACAACAGGATGAAAACACACCACGATGAAGGTAGTGGGAAACAGAAAGTTCAGAGTACGAAGCTATTCAGGAAATAAATGCTGCTGAGCAGGTATTGATGTCTGCTCAGGGTCTGTATGTACTGCAGAATGTGGTGTGGCTGAATGGGACTGGTCACAAGCAGATACAGACAACAACATGGGACAGTCACTAGTGTAAGTCTCTGGGGACACAGCATGACAGTCTGATAGAAGCAAATTAAGGCAGGAGTAGGAAAAGAGAAGAGATGATAGTGGCAAATATCAAGGGAACTACCAAAACAACATCATCAGAGGGGTCCTCGCTGCCTTCACCTTAGAATAATTTAGTTTGGAAGGACCTCTGGAGAGTTCATCTAGTCCACCCTCCCACTCAAAGCTGGATCAAATTTAAAATTAAGTCAGGTTGCTCAGGACTGCTCTCTGGATCTACGAAACGGAACAGAGGCCAGTGGTTCTTGTAAACAGAACAGAACGAGCTGGTTCTAGTGCAAAGAAGCCAATGTAAACTACTGCTTCACTTACCTCTTTTTCTGTCAGCAAATTAACATCGATCATTTTCGTCTGGATTGGAACAAGGGTTAAGGGTTCAAAAGTCAGGCTCCCTCTGTTTTTGAAATTGTACTGCATCAAAAAGACAAATGGGGTTGTAAATTTTTAGAAACAGCTCTAGCCAGATGACACTCCTGGTTCCTGTCATCCCTATAGAACAACCCATGTAACATTCAGATGAGAGGGCAGCAACTTACGGTAACATTTTTCTTACAGTTCAAGCAACAAATCCCAATATAAACCTTAGTTATTTCTTTCAAAGGTCACTTTTTAAAGGCCATGTCCCAGGTCACAATTGTACGTGACTCAGCTTGATAACTAGATGGTCATTTTCAGTTTGGCATTTCTCAAAGCATAACCCAGCCAAACTGACAATTCTAAAGTCAAAATCTGCCTGTAGTTTTGTTTCTACTGCCGCTGAGGACTCTCTATCAGAGAAGAAAATCCCAACTTGAGAAGATCAACCAACTCTACAGCAATGGCTCCAAGGGGCTGAATAAAGATGCTTCTGGTCTTAGACATCCAGACAGAAGACATTTTAAAGCAACTCTCACACACTCATTTCAACCTGTGGAAACTCTGCAGAAGCAGAACTGTCTTGCCTGCCCCCGTTAGCAAGGAAGACCTAGAATAAGTCTGCACCAACGTGGGTTTTTGGAGACCAAGAGTCCCGAGTAGGATTCAACTGTCTGCAGCATGGTCCCACCTCAAGTTCCAGTACTTTAAGTTTTAGAACCAGTGACTCATATAGAAAGGTGCATTTTGAGCAGGTCATTCACCTTGGTTTCGGCAGGAATCACGAGGACGACATTTTCTATTCGGATGCCAAAGGAACCATCTTCATAATACCCAGGCTCTGCAGAAACAGACAGTAATCAACTAAGCCACAACATAGCTGCACTGTGAAAATACTTATTCCCGACAGCCAAACTTCCCCTCCATGGCTATAGTCCACTGAAGTCACTAAGCAATCTTGACATCAGGCATCCACAGAGGCAAGCAAATTTCTGACTCTACTTAATCTGCACAGAAGCCCCGAGCAAGGTGACAGCAAAAGTTCTCGAAGGGAGGAGAAACAAGACAGACAGCCCTTGAGCTCAGAGTCTCCTTCCAAGTCAAGACAGAGCACAGAGTACATGTGTTCCAAATACCAGAAACTCTGAAAATATTAATGTCTTTTTGAAAGGCAGGTGGGTAACCCCTTCCCCAAAACACTTCTTTGGGAGAGTGCTCCCCTGACCCCCTGAGAGGACTTTGCAGCCCTGAAGGAATGTAAGTCTCTCAGCAAACCCCAGCAAGCTGTTAATTTACTACTGGAAGAATAAAGCATGTAAAGATTTAACAGCTGCCTCAAATAGCCCATAGCAAAGACAGGATTAGCTCCTGAAAGCCTGGTGTCCAGCTTGTACTGTAGCCAGCTCTTCAACTGCAGAATGGGGGGCAGCATGCCAGAGCTGGGCTGGTCAGCAGTAGAGCTCTGCTGAGGCTTCCACTGCAGAGAGCAGGAAGCAGGCCTGCAGCACTTGACTGCAAAGCTGCTTTATGGAAGGTGAAAGAGCTAAAATCAGAGGGTCTTTACCTAGAGAGCTTAAAATAACAATTAAAATAACAAACTGAGCAGGCAGGACCAGAACTTATGATCCCACCTTTCCTTTACACCAATGTCATATTTATTCCCTCGCATGTTAAAGAGCTTGGTCCCTCCCCCAGTAACCAGAGAGAATCACCAATGCTAAATACCATCAGAGACGATCATGCCAGCCTCCAAGGGCTCATCTGCAAAGGTTTTGTAGCTAATACCGCAAGGACCCTCATGTACGTTTAGGAAAGAGCCGACTCCATGTCCTGTCCCATGCAGGTAATCCAAACCACAGTCCCACAAGGCAGAGCGGGCAAAGGAATCTAGAAGGTGACCTGCAGGCCAAGGGGAAGACACAGAAATGGAGAAACAATTAGATAAGTCAGGATCCCTCAGAGACGTGGATAACCACACTGAAGACTCAAACCTGGAAAACATGCAAAAAACCACAATCAACCAACCAAACAAAAAAACCACCACCAACCCCCTCAAAAAAACCCACCAGCAACCAAAGAAAGCAAGTCATTGTTAGAAACTGGTTGTTAGAAATTACAGGGCAGATCTGACAAGTCTGACATTCAAGTCCTTTCTCAACTAAAAAGCCCCTCTCTCTCTTCTGTTACACAGCTCTTCAGAAGATGGTCTATAACAGAAACATTGCACTGCTGCTTGCTCCACTAGGTTTTCCAGGAAAGAATCTAGAGCTTAAGTCTCCCATAGAGAATTCAGTGCCTTTCTTAGGTATCTGGCCAACTGTATTTGGTGACCTCATCAGCCAGATTCTTGCCTTCACAGCCAGTCATTTCAGATAGTTTCAACCAGAATGCAGAGAATTTGTTGCCCTCATGTGAACACCAAGCCCATATGTCCAAGTTAAGACACTCTCCAATTTCAGTTGGGCTTTCTCGTAACACTATGCAGCTGCTTCTTCCTCACCTATCCAAGAATGCACTAACCCACTAAACCACAAGAAACCACTAAAAAGAGGCATCCTAGTGTAAGGTGTCTTATCAGGGAGAAAACATCCCTGGAACAAATTCACCAGGGGTAAATGTATGTCACAGCTTCCTCTGCACAAAATCAAAACAGTGCCTTTATGTGTCATTTTCCCATGCTGCTCACTGATAAAAGAGATTCCACATTAACTAGAAGAGAATTAGCCAGTCTTTTTAAGGCTGGAAAGTGATGTCTCACTTTGATAGGACCACAAGTAAAGCATAAAGACAATCTCCAAGTATAGAAAGTCCACAGATGTGTTAGAGTGCCACTGACTGATGAAAGTTACTATCACCCTAGAACCAGAGCACTTTGAACACCCTTCAGACTTGCCCCCTCAGAATTTTCAGCACTAGCTGATGCCGAGAGAGAAGGCATCAGTAACCAAGAATCTAAAATGTTATGATGGAAACAGACACAGGCAGTTATATTAGCATCAACCACACATCTAGACCTGTCAACCACAACGTTGCTCTCAGGCCACTTAATAGTTCTTCAAACATCACTGCTGTGGTAAAAACACTCCAACTCACCAACCTACCTTTGGTTCCATTTGGAAAGATGGCTGCACTCACGGCTATATGTCCCTTCAAGACATAGGTGAAACATTCCTGTCAAAGAAATGTGTGCCATAAGTAAACAGGGAGAGGTAAAACTTTGTCTTCCCCAGGAATGGAAAGAAAGACTGCATCTTGTAGCAAACTGCAAAGGATCTGGAAAGACTTGCTCATGCTCTCCTACAGCTGGCAATGTCAAAGTCAACCATGAGCAGAAAGAGTTTAAATTACTCTGAAGATCTTTCTCCGCTAATTATGGAGAGTGCGTCACAAACTCAGACTGCAGGTTTAGCAGCAGGATTTACCTGACCTACATGACTGATTTTCTTTGTGGCTGTAGTTTTACTTCCTGAGCATACCCTACAGCATATTTTCATCACTGAGTGAACTATAACGATAAAATTAGTTTTAATTAAAGAAGCAATTTAGAGTAAACAAAATTACATTGCTGAATTTCCAATGTGGACTTTCTCAGATAAGACTGAGACTGGTTTTTGATATGGTACACTAGACACAAACCACTACTGCAGCCTTACATTAGACGCTAAGCTTTGCACTGAAATAAACCCCCCCAACTCCCACGTTGGACAAGCCAGTAATGTTTATCCTCAGCCTGCTGATTTTATTATTTCTTAGAGGAGACATGTCACTTTGCAGATGAGAGGTGCGCATTTTAAGATAGAAAGGTGTCATTTTCTAAATCACTTTGTCTATATTCTGGAAGTCTGACAGGCTCCTTTTCAGTCTTTATCAAAATGTTGTCACGTATTATTAAATAAAGATACTTGATAGAGCACTGACTACATAGCAATAGGGCGCATCACTAATTTGTTTAAGTACTCTAATAACAAGGGTCAGATCACAAACCACACTGAGATGCCAACTTACCTTTTCATAGGCTGACGGTGTGCCAAAATGCATTGTCCTGGTCACATCTGTGGTACCGTCTCTTCCAAAGGCAAACAAAGATGCAGGAAGCAAAGGGACAGGGGAAAAAAAAGATCAAAGTGAGAATGCACAGAAAACCCAGTCACACTGCAGCAAACCAAGCAAACTCATAACTGGGTAAAGTCATTTGCTCTGTGCTACACAAGACTGATGATGGAACAGTTCTTAATCTCAAAAATTCCTGAACACACATGTCCCAGATGTAGCAATAATGATTTACAATTCAAAATGTTATCTTTCATCCATAAGCATCCCAGAGCTCCTTGCAAATTAGAATCTAAACTGCTCATAAAAATGATGCTAATTTGAGGTTTAGCAACTGGTACCTGCCCATTGAGAACAGAACAGAGAAGGCCAAATTTAGACTGTTTGTATGGAAGATGATTCATTAGCAGCTTAAAAATATATACTTATGCACAAATGACAGCTACCAGCCCAGGAAAGGGAAGCAGAAGGGGGTATAGTGTCCTTTCATCCTCAGGATGTCTTGTGCTAAGATTTCTAGAAGTTACCCAGCACTTGGATAGGGGTCAGTCTGAGACGTCAGAAACTGCCTCCAAGTTCCTTCTACAAATATCATTTTGAGCTTGCTGTCAAAAACACAGAGGCTCTTGAAATAATGAGTTCCCTTTGAAACACGTGCTCCTGTGCCTACGCTTTTCCCCAGCACACACAGGCCATGGCCACAAAGAACTCACGGTTTAACTTCTCAGCAGGGACAAGCAGAGCATCCCTGTCACAATGCCACTGATGTCCAGCTTACATTGTATTCAAAGGGCTGCTTTTCATAGTGGCACTAAGGAAATCATTAATTAGGCCATCAGAGGGGAGGAAAAATGATCTCCTTGTAAAAATCTTATCAAAGGATGTCTGTATGGTTCCTTTTCAAAGCTCTTCCTGAATGACACAACAAAAAGGCAAAGCTCCAAAGACAAAGCTCATCTCAAAGGAGCAGCCAGGTCTGTCCTGCATCTTTCTGAACAAGCCACTTCTCATCTATTTACACTGGCTAAAAACATCACTTCTTTAATTTTCCATGGAGTGCAGAGTCCACAGCTGCAGACACTGAGGCCACTGAATGGCACTGTCAAAAACGCACTGAGTCAACAGACGTGACGCCTTCCCAAAAACACACCTGAGACCTCAGCGGCCACTGAGATGAGAACCCCTGTCTCCAAGTCTCTGCCTGGAAAGGCAGAGAACACCACAGGGCAGTGCTGTCCTGCTCCTTTGCCCCACCTTGTTCTGACCTCAACATCAGTCAAATCTGCTCGCATCCTGGCAGGGAAGGTGGCTCGCTCGGCTGTGCAGGCGGCTGGGTAGGCAGCCCAAGGCCAAACCAGGGCAGTCTGGCCTGTTCCCTGTTCCCTGCAGCTCTAGCACCAATGTGCCAGGCAAGCAGAGCTGCAGCAGGCAGGAACATGCACCACCAGCTGAAGCACAGCAACCGTCACACAGGGAATGGGACTCTGATGGGAACTGCACTTTTAGACCTTGTCCTCTGCCCCAGCCAAGGCTTGTCAGGGACCCTTGTGTGCCATCCTGAGCCTTGCTCAGGGCCTCCCGTCACCGCTCGGTCACCCATTGACATTGGTCACTTGGCTGTACTGAGAATCCCACAAACTCCCTCCCGAGGGGATACAACGAGCAGGCTCTCTGTGAAACAGCACTGCGCTCAAAACTACCCCTTGCTACACCTGCCACAGCAGCTGTGAGCTGACCCTGCAGGTGGTCACAGGGAGCAGAAAACACAGCAGTTCAGCACCATTCATCCCACTCACTTGTACTGTGCTCCTGAGTCCAGGAGGTAGATCTCGTTCACAGACAGCGTTCTGTTGGTCTCAGGAACTGGCCTGTTCAGTTAAACACAAGGTTTTTTTTGTTCCACAGTTTTAAGGTCTCCAGCCCACATCTGCAGTCCAGAAATCATATTAAGTGCAAGCTCGGATGTGACGGCTCTGATTTCTTGTGGCAGTGATGGAAATTCCACACATGCTGAGCCAGGGATCATACTGAGGAGTGTATTTGTCTACAGTAAATAGCACTACAGTAGACAGAATAGCTTTGTTGCTTCCAGCAAAACCCTCAACATCTGTTCCCGGACATATTTCAGAACAGTTTGCACTTCATACTCATCCTTTCCAGACTTCTGCCCCCAAAATAGCCCGTTTCTGCCCCTGAGCAGATCAGCATCATAATACATACATGCTGCCAGCAGGGAGAGATCTTTATTTAGTAAGTGTGGAAGCTCTGGTGGAATAAAACAAGGTGGCAATCAACAGTGACTACATCTCCCTGGAGTACTCTGTTGTGACTCCACAAAGAAGCTAGACAGCTCATTCCAACTAAGTTTGCCAAAGGATGAAAGGAGAAGCTGTAACTCTCTTACTTGTAGTGAATGATGGCTCCATTTGGACCTGTGCTTGATATGGTAGCAAAACTCAACTCAACGAAGTCTTTCTGTTGGCTGAAAGAAAAAGATCGTGATCACTACAGCACAAGCAAGAGGAGCACACCAGGCACCTGGGGCACCTGGAGTGCCTTGTCCTCAATTTCACATCACCTCTGCCTTCCCCTCCGCCTTGAAAGCTCTCTGGGCAAGCACACTCAGGTAGGAGAACTGTACAGATCAAAGTCCTATCCTCCCAACCATGTGGAAACCTTCTTTCCATCTCTACCCTTTCCTTACACACAGAAAATTCACCACCCAGACCACCCAGGGAAGAGATGTCCTGAACAACTTCTTCTTTGCTACTTATTTACTCAAAGACATTTTTAGAGGTTCTGTTGATGTACACATGGGAGTATCTCTCAATACAAATGGTGCTCATTCTCCATCAGAAGAGGAGGAAATCTAACTCTTACATCAACTCCTCTGTAGTGGGAAAGCAACTCTCTTGTATTTAAGTGTCCTAACCTGTGGCACTCCTCATTGCTATCTCAAAAGGAAAGCAGATAGGATCCAGTGGGCTGGGACTTGTATCTCCCAAGAGACCACATTCTTCCCCAGCTCTTTCAAGTGTTCAAAGAAATCCTGTAATAATGGTGTGTCCTTAGGTAAAATATATCTGCAAGTGAGCTGGATTTCTAAAGAATAAAATAAAAACAAAGGATAAAAACGCTGCCCAGAAAACATCTTCACAGGGGATTGACTTTTTACCTGCGAAACTCCTCTGCTTTGTCCGCAGCAATTATTTCTGTTACTGTTCCCTTTGGAACCTAGTGGACAAGGATGAAGGTTGAATTAGTACACCAACAGCAAAGAATGTGTTGTATGCTTAAGCACTGGGCCTTGTCTGTGCATTATGAAACCCAGTCTTGAAGTGGCCTCTTTCCAGGTTTTCTGTCCTCATTCCTCAGTGATGACAAACACAAACCTAGCAATATTGGTCAGGGTATGTGAGAAGCATGAAGCAGACATGGTCACGGCAGGATTGTGCAGTTAGTGCAATATTAACTTCACAGAAGTTAACATCTCAAACAGCAACACCTCTTCATAGGCAGGTTGAACCAAGCTTAAACAGTTCTTTCCAACAGCCTATGGCACTAGCAGAATTTTTATGCTCTTAAATCAGAAATGGAAGCAGTTGCAGGAAAATAAAAAGATGTCAAATTTTACTTTTGGCATTCCATAAATTAAAACCTGTGACACAGCTTCCCCAGGACTGGACAACAGGCAAAGGGGAGCAAGAGCTAGGTCTCATAACCCCTGAGGCAGATTTCTTGAGTTACTCATACATGTAAAAAGGCACCTTCTGGAAGCCATCAAGCCATCTCCATAGGTAAAGCAAATGGACTTAGACATGCAGTTAACAGAGAAGGAGCACAGCTTAGTAAGTCGCTGTGTAACACCTAGCGCTCTTACTTTGACTGTGTACTTCTCACTCAGAGCAAACATGAGTAATTTTTATTTATCTCATTTACACTGCGCACGGGCATGACTGCACCTCTCCATTCACAAATGTGAAATCTGTCCATACTGCCAGACAACACTGATTATCACGAGACTAACTCGAAAGTATTGCACCAAACTAGATATTATTTCATGATTTACACTACCACACCAGCACAAGACAGTATTAACACTATATTAAGCCTGTTCAGGTAATTTCTCACCTGCTCTGGCTTTGGTCTGTGTAAAATGAATAGGAATATATTTTCAAAAAAATTCATCCAGCCTTGGATGGACGCATGATTGAAATCCACCCCCCAAAAACAGACAAAAGCCCAACTGTTTCACTACTTTTAGCTAAGGTGCTATAAAGACTATCAAAAGATTTATGCTAATGAAGAATTTTACATAGCAATAAAATCTCCAAGTTAAAGAAAAATAACACACTACCTCTTTCTCCAGCCAGTTAAAGAGCTCACACAGGGCAACAGCATCTTTAACCTATGTTAAAACAGGCACAACAAAAGAGAATTGAGAAGAAAAAAGATTTATCAAGCCTTAGTATAAACAGTTTTTGATGCAAAAGAATTGGACCTGCAAGTTTCAAACTAAGAAATAATTTAAAAGGTCTTTCCAGGTTCTGCATCCTGTAATTAATACAACCACTGGAAATTAATCTGGACAATTAAACAAATGTTAACAATGGTTTACTGCTGGGAAGTATCTTACTGTGAAGAATTACCAAGAACTCCGCAAACACTGGCTTTACCCCACACATGACCTTCAAGTCGCTTTTGCTTCAGCACACAAAATCTTGCATTTCAGATCATGGAAAGTAACCCCACAACACATCTGGCAATGCGACAGGGGAACGTGCCCTTCAGACATACAGGCACCACAGTCTCTGTCACACAGCTTCTGTGTTCTCTCTTGCCTGATGACCCCCATTTTTCTTCCTTTTTTCTACATGCTTGCAGTATGCAGGGGCAAGAAGCAGGAGACAAATGTACAAAAGCAAGGCACAATTCTGTCCTCAGGTGACAAAGTGTCTCTGCTCAGTACAAGTATTTCTACTTCCCCTTAACTAACGGGGAAAGAAAAGCATTGAAATAGAAAGTAGCATTCCCAAGAAAGTAGCAGAAAATATGGGACAAGACCAGAATTGCCAGCCCTGCTTCACCTGGCACATTTCTCCTGCTGCGAAAACTGCTGCTTGAAAATTAACAGGAAATAAGAGAAAACTTCAGCCTCACCATGAACCTGTTTCACAGGCAGGTTCTTTGCTCTACAATATGAAGCTTCCTGAGAAATCAGCCTCATTTCCAGAATGTCATGATGGTGACACAAAAACAGAGCACTTTGAGGACACTGGCTGCTTCTGAACATCTTGGCCTGGGTTTTGCACCATGTGTCAAAGAATTTCTCTGTGTTCTTTAGGCTGTGTTTATCCAAGCGATAACAATTTGAAGACTCCACTGAGAAAGACAACAGAACTAGCAAAGGGGAGAGAACATCCCTTTGAGGGCCCATACTCTAAACAACACTTATCAAGTATGCAGGGTCTTCCAACAGAGCAAGGTTGATTCCTCACACTATTACAAGTGTTGTTCTTCCCTCCAAGGGAATGCTAAACAAGCAAAAAAACTGCTTCAACAGCAGTACGTGTCTGACAGAAAACCATTTTTACCCTGCCATCCAAATCCTTATTTGCTTTTTAATCCAAAACACTAAAACTGAAAGGAAAATGTAATTTCTTTCCCTAAACGTAAAGCAAACCTCTTGCCATGTGCAAGGAGGCTCTCAAGGCTTCACTTACATGTGCTCTTCTCATGCCTTCTGTTTCCGATGCGTTCTTCACAGCTTTTGCAATGCAGATGGGGGTATATGGGGTGACGTATCGGTAAGCCTGCAGCAGAAGGACAGGGATTACTTGTGGATTACTCAGACTACATAATCCTACAGGTTTAATAACTCAGCCTGGCCACAATTTGTACTTTGGCAGTCTCTCTCAACCTTCAGTGCTGTGAGATACTGGTTGCCAGTAGTCAGCTGAGTGCACTGGGGAATAACGAGGAGAAACAGTCCCTGACTGAAGGAAGGACAGCCACATGGAAATCCAAGGAACCAAAGGGTCAACAGCTTGTCATGAAGCAGGGTGAAGACCTGGATATCCTGAATACCATATATATCAATGTCTGAGCTATGGGTTTCCTGTTACTGCTGTACACTAAAGGCCCACAGACAGTCAATGAAGAACACCAATCCCAGAGACCCAGGCGGAACTTAGGCTGTGCAAACAGATCTAAAAAGTCACCTTGACTTGTTACCTTGCTGTTGCCCTCAGGCATCAGGGAGCAAAGGGTACCCTGCTCAGGTATTGAGCAATGGAGTTGAACCTGGAGGTTGCCCCAAGGCTCTGGCTTCTCCAGCACGGAGCATCACTACTTGCTCTGACAAGCACAGCAAGGGCCCAAGAAACATGGAAGGCCTTTGCAAACCTGCGCTTTACATGCTGTCCACTTCTGAAAAGAGCTTACATCAATGGTTTGAGACAGAGCTTTCCTGTGCCTAGATGGGGTGGCCCTGCATTAAGAACTAGTAACTGATCCCTTACCACTGTGCACTTCCCCATACATCAGCTCTCCTTAAATTAGCAGGAATGCCTGGCTGGTTCTGAGCACATCTTCAGAAATTCACCAACTGAAGTGACTTGCCCAAGCCTCGTCACACTTGGCATCAGAAAGAGGAACAAAAACAAAGTCTTTTGACTCACAGTTCTCTCCTCTACCCATTATATACCAGAAGATGGGATGAGCATCTGCATAAGCACAGCCCAAGCAACATGTTGTTTTCCTATTCTCAATGCACCAGCATACAAATAAACACCACTCAAATCCATGGGAAAGGCCTTGCAGACCCTCAGCAAAGACCAATTTCATGCAAGTGCTACAGGCTTACAGTTTCTAAATTCTTAAAAATAGCAAGACAATTACACTACATTATGCAGAAACTAAAGTACTGAAGAAGTCACGAGAAAGTCAGGAAAGTCCTTTTATCAGAGTCAGGACAAAAGTCAACGGTCAGATTCTTAGATTGGCTTGCCTTCTACAGATACTGGTAGGTTCTATTGAACTTCTGTGAAAAGTATATTTACATGCAACTGTAGGCAAATCTATAAAGGGTTCGCAGATCTGTGTTTAACAATGGACTGGGGTTTTGCCAATGTCAATATTTGGCTTTGATGGAGACAAGTAGTAGATGGACTTCAGCACGGTGGTTCTTCAAAGCACTCCAGGCCAGTTGCTCAGCTGGTGTAAAGTGGTGTAGAGCTAGAGGAAAATACCCAGAATGAGGAACTGGGAAACCTTTGGCTCTTCCAGTGGATTTTTAATCAAGACATTTCAGTCCTTCCTCTCCTGCTTTCTATTCAACAGAGCTCCTTAAGGCAGGGACTCTCACATTGCACACAGAGGGCACGTAGCACTCAGTATCAGCCAAAATTTCCAGTGCTAAAGGGGTAAATAATGTCACTACAATTCATTATATTCCTTAACCTAAGCCAGACCTGCTCTACTTCTTCATAGGGATGCTCTGCATAAATCATCTACAGTAACTTACCAAAATTGGGGTTGGTTCATTGACTCCAACTACAGCAAGGGGCATTCTACTCTGAAGTCAAAAGAGCAACAATAACTTATCCTGAATTCTCCATATACTCTATGCTTTCTGCTACCCTGAATGAAAGAGAGTGGGAAAAAAGTCAGTATTCTATATTAACAGGTGATTGCACCTACAAAAGGGTTGATGGTGTCAGAAGATTTAACCCTGGGCAGGGACAAAAAAAAAATATCTATCTTGCCCATGTATACATCGCATTGTTTTTTTAAACTGCACATCCCCTCAAGTCAGTGCAAAAGCACAGAGAGCCACAGCCCGTATTAAAGGGATACACTGAAAGCAACAAAGCTTTCCAGACCTGTTTGGTTTTACCATCTGTTCTGATGCACCAAGTGCAGTGAAGCTATTAAGGTATATAAGTGAATGTCACTGGAGAAAAACAATGTATGGTTCCTGCTATTTTGGCCATGATAGCTGGAGAGTTTAAGCAGAGACTTGTGCTGGTATGAAACTATGGCAGCCTGGGGATACAGAAACAGACCCAGCTCTTGGGATTTTGTCTTTTGGGAGGCACAAAGCTGAGACCACTCTTAAAATTCCTGTATACAGAGAAAGCCTTCAGGCCCCATGAGTTAGCTCTGTCGCCATGGATAGAGCTGTATTGTATGCACGCCTGCAGCCCAACCATGCAGTGTATGAAAGAGACAGGAGATATCTGCCTGCCTGACGGAGGCAGAAACCTGGTGTTGGGTGAATTCAGACTTGCAGCCAAATACTTTTTACAATGTAGTTCTTCCTTCAGCAGCGCCTTCATCTGAGCCCTGTGATCCTCAGGCGGGAAGCCCCGAGTGTTTAGTAACCCAACACAAGCAGAGATTCTGTTCAGCAGGTCTGGTCTTCCAACGAAACATCTGGAAAATACTAATTGGTTCCTGATTCCCAGCCATATTTACTCACACTGTTAGGTATTAGATATCTCTGTAAACTGGATGGCGTTTCAGAGAATGTGTAGCAAACGAGATGTATACAAGATGCATGGAAAACAGCTTATTTCTCCACAGTTGTTGCTGTGTCCTTCCCCAAGTATCTCCTTTCATGACTACTGGAATATTAGGTGGGCTGCAGGTCTCCCAGACAGCCAAGTTCAAGTACAAGGATAAGACATAGCAAATTCAGCTATACAGAAATTATTCTGATGCTACAACTGTCCCTCAGCAGATGCACTCACTGCATGGACAACCAGTCAGTGCCTGCAGGTTACCCATGTCCTCACAAGGCCCCCTGCTGCAACAATGTCACCCTGTCTCTCCTGTCTTCGATACAAGACATCACATAGTGCCTGATATCCTGAAGCCGCTGAAATAAATAAGGGGAATCATCTTCAGACACTCAGATCAAGCCCAAAGCCCCGTCCCAGAAGTCCTGCCCAACTTTCTTGCTTCAGTTCCTACAAGCTTCCAGCTCTTACTGCTGGTCCACATAAGGCTGATGTTCCAGCCGTGGGCACAGTGACCCAAGTTCACCCTGCTCCCTCTCTCCCTCCCCTCTCTCACTGTACACATCTTATCTTAAGCTGACAATTCCTTGGCTAAATCGGCTTAGCGAGTTGGAAGGGCAGCTCCAGTGAGAGCAACCCCAGGATTAACAACCCCTTGATACCTCAAGCACGGCTGGATCCCTTCCGTACAACCTCCAGCCTGCATCATCCTATGCAGAGGGGAAGCTGAGGCCAACTGCCCACATTAACACCATTCCTGACAATGCTGAGCAGAGGGGAGAAAAGTATGTTCCCTTGCAAAGACCACTAACCTTGGGAATGGCCTCAGTCAGAGCATAGCTGGCTTTGTCACTGAGCCACACTTTCTCCTTGGGTGAGAGGCCTGCAGCAACAGCCTGCAGCTCTGACAGGATAGATCCATAGGGCATCACTTGGATTTTAAACTCAGGTTCCAGGGTGGAGTCGAGCTGTAAGTGCTCCCTCACAGCTGGGTCCATCAGCCGGTCACCATCGATGAAGAGCCTTAGAAACAAATCAAACAGAGCAGATAGGTGGGATCACTCCTGACAGTGGTTGGAGTAAAGGAGGGAAGAAGAAACCATTCTGGTGACATTTCAGGGAGAAAGTAATTTGTTAATTATGCACTATACTTCGTTCTATATTGTTTTAACCACTGGCCTTCACACAGCTTAAATCCTGCTTTCAAATTAAGATATACCACCTTGCTGAGAGGAAAGGAGCTGATAATGTTTTTGTTTGCCATTCAAATTGGCTGCATCCCATCACTGCGTATCAAGCAGGAGAGAGTAACAGAGTCAAATAATGGCTATTCTCTATTTTTTGAGGGCAACATCTGGAAATGGAAAAGCTACTGTTGTTCTAAGTACCACATTGTTCTTGCTTTCACTGAATCGGAAAGTTCAGCTCAACCTTCATATACAACCTGTACTCACCCAGCCAGGTTTTACCTCAGAAGCATCTAGCTAGTAGCTTGGAGAGGCCTCCAAAAGATTTGTGCTTGCTGAGGCTCATTGTATGGGGCAGTCACAGCAAAGAAGCCGTCTGTCACAAACCAGCCCTGAAACTTCTACACAGTCCTTGCACTTTTGAAGTGATTCATCAATGACATTAGAGAAAAGTTTTCCAATGTTGAGGCCAGTGCTGGCTCTTGCCCACATTTCACCCAGGGCTCCCAGGGCCCTCCACGTTATCTCAGGGTGACGGGCAGAGGGCTCAGCCATCCAGCCCAAGGTCACCCAGCAAGTCAGCCAAGGTGCTGAGGAGCAGAGCAGAGCTCTTGGCTGCCTCTCTAGGTCTGATCAGGGGAGGAGAGTAATTAACATTGAAGACAAAAGTGCTTAGAAGGGTCATTAAAGTGCCTGAGCATAGGTGTTTTAAAAAGACAAATGCTTTGCTAGAACGGCTCTCCCACAGAAAAATGCATCTTGGGGGACAGAAGAGGGGAATACAAGCACCTGATTGTGTTCATTCCTATGACGGCGTATGCAAAAAACACAGGATTGTACTCAACATCAGAGCCTCGGAGGTTGAAAAGCCCTGGAAAATAAGAACGCCAAGAATCACAGTCCTGGTTCATCTTTTGCAACATTAGAGAAAGCCAAAAATAATCTCAGCAAAATACAGTCAAGCAATGAGTCGTCACGGGTGCAGGCCGTGGGTCCAGCTCCCACCCAGCTGTCCCACGGCCTGCTCCTTTTCCGGCAATCCTAAGCTTTTGCCAGCAGATGGCACCAGAACTGCAGTTTAAACACTTCCATTGGGCAAGGAAATCGGTGTTTAACTTTGGAAGGACGGCTGGCTTGCAATAAAGCAGGTACAGGCAAAAAAAGATAAGGACACGTGAAAAAAAATTAAAAGGTAGTGTTTGCCCTTCCTGGTCTGTGCAATGCAATAAAAGCTCATTTCTCAAGAGACAAAAGACTTTCAAAGCTAAAAGTTATCATTTCATTCCAATGCTTCTTTTGATACTTCAGGGAAGACGGAGACACAACAGGCAAGACTAAAATACAAAACGGCCTCTCATTTGGTTGCCTCCGATATCTCAGATTCAGACTCCATAATCTTAGGTTTTTTCACAAAGATTTTACCCCTCAACTCCAGACAAAGTCAAGAGGGGAAACAGATGTTCAGCATCTCCAAGCTCCTGATTTTAGGGTCAAATAAAAACCCCAGGGTATCCAATTAGCTGAAATGAGTTACTCAAGGCAATAAGGCCGGCCGGCAGGACAGCTGGGAAAAGAACCAACATGTCCTAAATCACAACCCTACACTGTATTCACCGAACTGTGCAAATTCTGTTACAAAAGTAAAAATAGAGTTTCATTCTCCCCAGGGAAAGGAGTAGGTCACTTGAAAGCAGGAAAGAGCCACAAAGAACTCTTTAATGCATGGGTACAAACTTCCTTGTTCAGCCAACTCCCAATGAAGTAAGGAGGCAACAGCCTCCTCTGTGGATCTCTTTCCATCCCCCAGAAACTTGTCTGGAGTTTAATACAGTGAATTGAATTAGATAAAATTAAAGACAACTTCTCTCCCTTCCCCCTTTTGGATAGGAAATCAACCAGGCACTCAGCAATAAGCTTCTCTCATGACCTCCTCTAGTCCATCTTAAAACCCTCAATTCATAATCAAGCTTGGCTTTGCTGGAGACATTTAATCTGAAACCACCTCGGGGCACCAATTTATCATTAATTTAATTGGAGATGCGCCTGAAAAGGTGAGACAATCTCTGCTCACGCAAGCCTCCCCAGGGTCGAGTCATATCACCACTCTCAGAAGTATTTCTTTCATGAAACAAGCTCTTTGCTTAGTGTCCTAGATCCAGGAGAGTCCACAGACCTCAGCAAGCTGGCTTCTCCCAGCACAAGACATTGTGCCGGCAGTGCTGGAGCTAGGAACACGCCACCTTCATTCCTACCTTTTCAGATCAGGCACGGGGCACAGGCATTAGCAGCACTCACACCCTGCCAGCACTATGTTCCCACTGCACCAGTCTGCACATTGGTGATTTCTGTGCAAAGGATACACAGCACTAGTAAAAACAGTCCTGGGAGAACCACTGCTGTTTTTGGCCATTCTCCCTTCCTACGCACTGGGCTGGGAGCCAGGGTGTGGAGACCTAGTCATCCCGGGGCTTCAAACACGGAGGGGACTCTCTAGTAGGACCTTGGGTTGAAATGATCTGGAAATACAAGTTGAGCCCTGACTTACTTGTTTTTACCAAAGCATTTGCCAAACACTGGGGAGGTAGAGACTGACTTAAAAAGTTGTGACAATTAGAAAGATTACTGTGAATGCTGTGTACCCCACCCTGGCCTTATGTATACAAAGCCATATGTTGCTTTGCTTTGTTTATAGCCCAGCCTCCACAGTAGAAAACAGTCTCCATCTTCCCATAGGGTGAGGCACCATCAGGATTATTTTATAGTCAGAAAATCTCACAGGTCTTTTTTTTTCCCTTCAAACTGCCCCAGGCTTGATATATAACCTTCCTTTCCCTTTGCCTGGGCTGTTTTTCAAAGGTGGTGACTTGCTGCGTTTCCTGGGCAAAAGATGTGCTCGGGAGCTGTAGTGATGTAAAAAGGCACCATTTAGAAATACAAGCTCACTGTTTGTGACCTGTTACCACCACCACACTCGACAGAAGTTAGTTGACCTCTAAGAAACACACTGACTGTCATGAGTGCCTGCCACTCTGGCAGGGTTCTTCCTTTCCAAGGCAGGAAATACATTTATTTTGCAGGAAGAACTGAGAAAGAAGATACAGACTTACATGCTACTTCATCCAAGGCTGTTACCACAAACCACAGGACTTTCCTCTCAGCCATTTTTGAACGGAGTGCTACAATTTTGTCTCTCCAGCTGACCCCTGCAAAACACAATATGAAAAGCTACAGTCACCAACTCTACTAGGGATAATGACATAAACACAGACCAACACACTGGATTTTGAAGGTACCCAAAACACATTGTGTTTGGCTCGTGTTCCTCACTCCTTTCTAATAAATGATGAACTATCTCAAACAAGCTGCCCTCCAGACATCCATCGATTTGTTCTGAAGTGATCTAGCCTCTAGCAAATGGTTATTTGAAGTTTTGAAGACAAAGGGGTTATTAGCTGAGGTCCAATCACTTTCTTGATTTATCCATAAGTGGATCATATTGCGCTGCAATACTGGTTTTCTCACTGCTTTGTAAGAGGAAAGCAAAGGGTGACAGGGCAGTAGAAACAGCCCCTGTCTATTGGGAGTTAAGCTTCTCACCTGTGTAACTCAGGTCGAGCGTGATGAGAGGCTTGCAGGGACGCTGAGGACAGTCTGTCCAGATTGTATCGATCAGGTTTTCTTTGACAGGCACAAGGTCGTGGCCAGCACTTCTCAAGGCTTTGGACATCCTCTTCCACTGGTCTGCCAAAGGGAAAGAGTCAAGAGTGGTGGCTTTAAAGAACGCACATTGGTTCAACAACAGCCCTGTTCACAGCCTGTTCACTGGGGACAAACTCAAGAATCTGAGTCTCCTTTCCTTCCAGCCTCTCCTTCTTCCCATTCCCTTAAAAAACAAAGCAAAAGCTATTACAATGATGGTTCCACAAATGCAGCCACTACAACGAGCAGCAGGTACAGAACCTCACAGCCCTGGAGCTTCATGCTTGAGCTGAAGAAGAACTGCTCCAGCTGGGAGACAGAAGTCACTGGAAGAAACCACCCCAGAGGCTGCTATAAGGGTGTCCTCTACCCCAGTGCAGTACCATGCTAGATCTAAGTTAGACGAGAGATGAGATGGGCTTCCACACAGCCACAAGACTGATCCTTAGCCCGTCTGAATCATGCAAATGTCTCCTCCTGCCTCCAGTGACCTTTGGATTGGGCCCCATTTTCTGAAACATGAGTAGATGGATACTCGTTCATCTGATACAAATGGTATCTCTCCAGGAATGTGCTTCCTACAGGGAGAGCTGCAGAGATGCCAAGACCACCAAGCAGGATTAGAAGTGTGAATTTTGCCTGGGTGTTCAGGCTCACATGCTGGTCAAGGCATTCAGCAACTTTGTACTGAAGTGCCTGTGACAAGCCACAGCACAGACAAAAGGAGGTGGAAGCAACCTGATCTAGTTGAAGATGTCCCTGCTCATTCGGGGGTTGGACTAGATGACCTTTAAAGGTCCCTTCCAACCCAAACTATTCTATGATTCTATGACTCTGCTTTTCAGGTAAGGTCACTGCAAGCCCAGAGAGTAGTTCTCATCCTTTGTATTCTAGAGTCAATGCACTGCTGTGGAGTTCTCGTGACACATGACTGAAACCAAAATCCAGTCTGTTTTGCCTAAAAGTTTAACCCACCACCCCATGTGGGCTGAAACAATGGTTAGCTACATACCATCACACAACAGTTTAGCCAAAGAAGCAAGGAAACAAACTCTAATTGCCTAACCCAGAGTTATAAAATAAAGTAAAACCAACCAGCCGGAATAATGAAAGGGTCCACTCCCACCTTCGAGCCTTCTGGGAGGACACTCACTAGCCAATCCTCCTGAGTCGGTGTATCTTTCAGACCTCCATGGATTTAAAAAAAGAAAAAAAAGAAGAAAAAGAGGTTCAAAGAAGCAGTCATACTGAAGCATTCCCACACTACCCAAAAAGACCAGGCTAACGCATCAGATACATTTACTAATGAACATCTAGGCCCATGAGCAAGAAGAGTCACAGGACAGTAAAGCAGGAGCAGCAGTATATCCAAGATGTCCCTAAGCACCTGCACGATGGAGTACCCCTACAGCACAAGCTGTAACATGTGCAAAGTGACCAAATAGCCTGTGATTGTTCCCTGTTTACCAGTAGAGTCCCAGCCTCCTGCGTACCCATTTTCATGAGTGTCCAGTTGTTATCCATTTGATGTGCAGCTTGCAGGAAGTAGCGTCCATCTGTCCACATGGCTGCATGCTGTTCAGTTACTATGGCAGTACCTAGGCAGGAAGGCAGAAAGATGTGGTGACTGAGAGGTGGGCAGCCACCACGCAGAGACACAGACAGCTGGGGGAGCATTTGAAATGCACCCCAATACCTCAAAATGCAGCTCTGCTCACTGTTCAAAAGTTAGTCCCGTTTCAGTGGAGATATTCACTGTTTCCGCGGCACTACGACCTTCCCAATCCTATCAGAGACAGTATGCACAAGGATGTAGCTTAATGAATTGCTTCAGATGAATTCAACTTAAGCATATCTCAGCCAGTCAGTGGAACTGGGTAAACGGGGCTTTCAAAACTTTCTGTAACAGAGACTGTGGTCTCCACTTGGCTGTTGTCACAGTAACACATACTGTACATCCCCGGACTCCATTCCACCTTCTTATGGGGAGGAAGCCAGGGCTCTGGCCATCCACAAGGAACAGCTGTTACTATGCTAGCAGATGTGGGTAACACTCCCAGCTGTCAGCTGCACCCTTTTCCCAAATGCTACAGCTCGAGCAGAGATGGCTGAACAGGAAATATGAACGTAAACTTCTGCTCATTTCAGTGTATGTCCCATTCCACTGACTCCAGATGAACGGATGCAAGCAGACAGCTGAGGGGCAGTGAGATCTCAGCAAGGCACTCTAGTTGCCTTGCCCTTGGCAATTCAAAAAAAAAACCAAAACAAAAACTACCAAGCCAAGACACAAACAGAAACTGAATCCAAGCCTTTTAAGTCTCTGCATCTTGACCATTCTCTCGGTCACTAGAAACTGAAGCCCAGATTAGCAGAGTTTCCAAATAATAATTCATTGTCTTCTACCAAACTCCCCCAACACAAACCCCATTTTAAGCTGCTTCAGTCTGTAAAGATGAAGCAAGAAACACAAGGTGAGCCCCTGTGTGAAACCTTACCGATTCCCTGAGTGCTAAGTTAGGAACACAGACCTTCCGAGTACATAATAAGGGCCCAAAATAAAGAGGAAGGTTATGAAGAGGCCATGCAGAAGGCGTAAAATTAATACAGGACTCATGTTATCCATTAAGAGCAGTCCACAGCCCTGGATTTATCACCTTCCACTTGAGGTCCCAGAGTATTTCATAGGAACTGATGAACGGACCCTCCAAATACATAGGTAGCAGTATTTATTAAATAGATTTACAATTAGGGAGAGAAAAAGACCTCAATAAAGTGACTTTCCAACAATCACATAGCACAGTAAGTTGCAGAACTTAGGGTACAGCTGGGGTAAAAACTAGGTCTCCTGAAACACAGACCTACCCTACAGCCAAGAAAACATCCTGTCTCGGCAAGATAAGCAAACTTTTCCACAGTGTTCAGTTTCCAAATCCAGTGTTTCTGCCCCTGGCTCTGTTTAAACAGAAAGGCTAGCTAAAGTCCATCTACTATTCACCCAGCCCAAAAGGGCAATGTGAAAATCTGTTCGTACTGGCTGCATATCAGAAGAAATTACTGTAGGTTACAAGCACCACATTAAAGAGTTAACAGGATTTTACTTTATGAGCGGTTCATTCAGGGGTCACTTTCTGAAAACTTGTTATTGCGCTGATATTACATAATTCCAGCGGGTAGCCAAGACATAATTCTGCAGATGCTGAAATGGGAAGAAAACAGTCCAAACAAGCTGGATAGGTTTCCTTTTCCATCCTGCCTCTATGCCATGAATGAGACTATTTCTTTACAGGGGAATTATGTATAGCAGAAAGAACCCAAGTTCTGGAAAGGTACCTGCAGAGCCATCAAATCCAGAGATGAACGCCCGTCTGCAATCACAGGGTGCAATGTACTCGCTCTAGAAAACAAAAGAGGCGGCAATTATTTATAGCAACAAGGGGAAAAAAAATCAGCTGATGGCAAATACTTTGATAAGCTGCTTCTGCTAAAGGACGCCACAGAGAGAAAGAAATTAGTTAAAAAATCCTGGGCTCTACTCCACTGGAACATTTAATCATCTGTGATTATATTGTATTTATGTCCAACTGGGTTGGGTTTTTTTTTTTTTAGCTGCAGTGCTTTTCTCCCACAAACCTCTGTAAACACTGAAGTGCTTCAGAGTTTGCAGATGTTTATTTCACACTCAGCCTCCCCTTTGGGCAACAAACAAATGCTGCCTTTGAAGCTGCAATGTGAAAGGAAGAGAAACCAGAAGCACCCCTTGATCTTGGAGACCCGAGTAATGGGCACATAAAATCAGTAAAACTCACTGGCATTTATAAGAATTCCTTTAAGACTTTCTTTTCCACAACAATGACATTGAAAGAAAACCATCAAGGTGGTAAAACTGTAAAAACTTTAACCCTTTCATAATTAGATGCTGATCCTTTCACTTTTTCTTTGCCTACTCAAAATCGAACTACACCAGAAACCACCAGACTGTGGTTTGGTGGGTGAGGGGGTATCAAAGACTCCTAGTCCATCCTCATCTCAAACCCATCACAACCTGTGTTTGTGGACACATCTGTTGGCAGCACTACAGAAGAGCCTGAGAATGCACAGATACTCGACAGCCACAGGAGCTGCCAAAATTAAAAGAACTGTACCTTGAAATGGCCCACACACTATTTTTATGGGATCCCATTCTGGCAAGTTCGGAGGTCAGAACTGCTGAGTAGGCCTGTTAATTAACTAGCACAACTCAGCAAATCAGCTTAATCCAGGCTGACAGCACTGATGTTTGAGCTGCAAAACCCCTGGATTTGTACCTTACAAATGGCCTGAAACCAAAGTCTGTTCCTCTGCCCAGAAAGTTCCTCTGCCCTCAGCTGCACTGTGGCACAAGAAAAATTTTGGGGACTGAGCTGAGAAATCACAGCCCAATTCCCAGGTGGTTTTAGTTCCTACTGTGATGGATACTGCCTATCTCTGTCTCTGGCCAGGGCTATTTTTAAATCATCTGATTGTTAGAAAATATTCCCTTCAAATCTGTTACTCTTCACCGTTTTAAAGAAGGCAGAGGTTTCAAAGCACAGGAGTGAGAAGCACAAATCACAGCACCTGGGACCATCTTTTTATTTCTGCTCCCAATCACTCCCCAGTCAAAATCCATCCAGAACAGCTATGTCTCTCCCCTCTTGGGAGATGCCCTAGGCAGCAGCTACCAACCATTCACCACTAATGTTTTGAAACTGAGCCTTGGGACAGCAAAACCCATTGCCCAGAAGAAGATGTGGCTCAGTAGCCTTTGCTCCCGATTGCCAGGGAAGATCCTTGGAATATGCTCCCAAGAAATCCTCTATTTTATCCAACCGCTAATTAAAGTTGGCAGAAACAGGGCAGGTATTGGACCACAGGTGCCCTCATCTCTGAGTCAGTCCGGTTCCTGTGCCTCTTCCTATCCAGCCCCACAGACCCCACGGGGCTGTGACATATGGGAGGAGAGGGGTCAGGACACCCACCTCAGGAAGGGATGACTGCTCTCTGCACACCCCTAGCTGACAGGGTGAATCCACCTCAGCCCCACCACAGCACCACCATCACCACTAGCCCCCTTTAAAATAATGACAGAGACATGAGCAGATAGAGAGGACAAAGTTGTTTTGGGAAGAGAATCAGAGAATGTTAGGGGTTGGGAGGGACCTCTAGAGATCATCTGATCCAACCCCTCTGCCAGAGCAGGTCCACCTACAGCAGGTGGCACGGGATGGCATCCAGGCGGGTTTGGAATGTCTCCAGAGTCGGAGACTCCACCACCTCTCTGGGAAACCTGTTCCAGTGTTCTGCCACCCCCAAGGTAAAGAAGTTCCTCCTCATGTTCAGATGGAACTTCCTATATTCAAGTTTGTGCCCATTGCCTCTTGTCCTGTCACTGGGCACCACTGAAAAAAGATTGGCCCCCTCCTCCTGGCACCCTCCCTTTAAGTATTTGTAAACATTTATGAGATCCTCCTCAGTCTTTTCTTCTCCAGATTAAAAAGACCCAACTCCCTCAGCCTTTACTCGTAAGAAAGGTGCTCCAGCACTCTAATCATCTTTGTAGCCCTTCGCTGTACCCCCTCCAGCAGTTCCCCACCCTTCTTAAACTGGGGAGCCTGTCTCACAGCAGCAGGACAGAACACGAAGGCAGAGCGACGCTGGACCTAGGAAGGATTGCCCATTTCAACATTTCCTAACAACTATTCAGCCTGTTGACTGCCTTGACTCCCCCTCTCCCACACATCTCAGCTCAAAGCTGACACACTTCGTCCCAGGGTCCAATGCCTAAAGGGGATGCTGGAATTCTCCCACTGTGGATCATATCACTAAGTACATCTCAAATTAGACCAGCGATGTCCCTTCCCTTTCTCTTGACCAGCCGAGCAGAGGCTACAGGCCGGTTTGCTTGTGCAAACAATGTCACATTCACAGGAAGGGTTAACACTGAGCTAGCTGCATTAACAGCACAGAACAGCGAAATGGAATGAAATAAGTTTAAAAAAAAAATCATCTACAAGGTAAAAAAAAAAGAAGTCTATCAGTTTTAGATCTGGTAAAAGCTGACCTAAACTAACAAAGACGTTGTCTGAATGGGAAATACCTCATGCTGTCCCATTCACAGACAAATCTAGGGAATGTTTTAAGAGTTTACAATGAGGCAGATGGGCTTTAAAAGGGACTACGAGGGATATGGAGGGGAAGACGGTTCATTCATCTGTCAGCCTGAACTCTTGTACACCCACCTGTTCTGTTCCATGCAGCAACCCCACTGTGCAAAGATGAACCCATGTTCTGCACAAGCTAAAATTACACAGGGAACACCTGTGTACGCTACACAAAGTACAGGCCACAGCACAGTCAGAACAAGGTATTTCTGGATTTCCCTGGGGCTTGTCTTGCAGCTCCGATGGCCTTCAACCTGGCCCTCTTCAAGCCTTTCACGTCTGCTTTCCACCACACCTGTCAGTCCTTGACACACAGACCAAACTGGGGGCTGCAACATAGAAACCCTCAGCTAAGCCACAAAGAACCCCTGAAAATCACCAAGGCCTGCACGGTTGAGCCATTAACATGTTAAAGCTAATTGTATTCTAATGTCAACCAAGATCAGCAATGAAAAGTGCAGCTCGCTGCCCTTAGAGCTAGGACACGGATGCCATTAAAGAACAAACACTGCTGTGTACCTGGAGGGAAGTCAGAATTCACTGCCAAAAACCTAACTGCATTGGCAAGATTTGGAACAGGTCAGTGCAACCTGTGCACAAGCCGCCTCCTCTCTTGCTTTATAACTGCTGATTCCTCAGCTCCGAGTAAGTCTATGTCAGAGGAGCCAGCCCTGAGCAGAAGACAGCATCTCTGCCAACCCAAACACGGGGCCCTCAGCCGGGCAGGCGCTTCCTTGATGTGGAAGACCAGCCAGATCTGACCAAATTTGTTTTCACTGAGTCAAGGCCTGTGGGTGGAAGCCAGCCTCAGTTAAGCTGCGACCGGCTCCAAACCCAAACTAATCCAAATATCATTCCCTCCCATTAAGAAGAAAGCTTCTCCAATCTCTGAATATTCCTATATGGGCAAACTCCAGACTCAATGTAAACCGGGTGACTCAACATAAAAATGGATCCTGCATTTACCACTGCAACAGCCCAAAAGCTCAGAGGGGCGTTTCTAACCAAACTACAAAGGACTTAGATGCCTCATTGCCCAGAGCATGGCTTTTCACCCCTTCATGTTCCTTTGACACCTCCAGTGACAAACTCCACCAAGCACTCATGAAAGGAAGTGGGGCTCTTTGTATGGACTTCAGGCCACTTCTGGCTGGGACTGCCATTCTTTCTCACCAGCCTTTGGACCACCTAGGTCCCCAAGGAAACAGCCCATTTCTTATCACCAGCATGAAAAGTCTCAAAAATCAAAGCAGGCAATATCCAGGGCTGGCTGCAAGAGCCACAAATCCAAGGTATTAGCAGCCTCGGTTAAGCCAGAGTCAGAGCCAGCTGTGTTTGAGAAGCTCTGCAAGTCTTTCAGCTCCTTACACAACTAAGCATGGAAAGCAAAGGATACAACTGGTGGCAAGCCTCCTGGCAGTATTATAACCTAAGCCTTCTAGGTTTGGCAGGAAAACCAATATTAAAAGTATCACAGAGCTCAGAGCTCAAACATTTCCAGTATTACAAAGAGAAAGTAGTCAGCAAGTTGCAGCATCGTGCTGTATCAGCATAAGTCCAATTCAGGGGTTCCTTTGCAACTTAGAAGGGAATAAAGCTTCCCCCCAATCTAAACGCTGTGTCAACACCACAGGAGGGAAAGCCCTCTTTGTTGACATGTTCTCTGATGTGGATCCGAGGACAGCCTCAGGAACAGCTGAGAGAGGCAAGGACTGCAATAAGTAGCTTGGGCTGTGGGAAGGAAATGGCTCAAGCCGCGAAAAGCTTGGGTATCATTAAACCGCAGTCTTCTGAGTCACGGAGGGAGCTGCCTTAGAGCAAAATCTGACTGCAGGGCTGTTAAATTCTTATTTGTGTACAGGAAACAAACCCTCGCTTGGAACACGGGGAAGCTGCAAATCTCAGCTCATCACGATTTACCTGGAATCAGTAAGCCTGTTCTGGGATCAACAGGTTTCCGCCAATGCCTAAAATTGCACCAATTCCCAAACCTCACAGACAAAAATCCCGCACTAGCTAGTCAGGAGGCGCCAGAATCAGCAGCTTTTAGTAATCGTTTCCATTCAGATAGATTTGCTCTTCAGAGAAACCTGACCAACTCGCCCAGCAGGAAATAGCAACATGGGGTTCTCTGTTTAACTGCACTCTGTCAAGGAAAAGAGAGCAACAGAAAAACCCAGAAGTCCCGAGGGTCACATTCTTCAACTCACATGACAGCATTTAACGTCTAGCGAAATGAAACCAGAGTTATAAATGGACAGAGGCAGCTTGAGGCAGGAATGCAGCAGACAATAGCAGCTGCAGAAAACGCCTTCCCTCTACCTGCCCAAGTTTGGATCTCCCTAGGAGGAAACATGATGCTGCACATATGGTCCCAGGGTACAGGCAAGTCTGGGCCCAGCTCACCCCAGTGCCAAGTCAAGGGCAAAGGTTCCGGTTCAGTTGCGTTTCACTCTCATGCATGCTGGGGTAAAAGAGAGCTTTGGGTGAGAGCCAGGAAAGCTTGAGGTCTTTTGTTTCCTGAAAATGGCTGAGGAGGGAAAAACCCTTGGCAGTCCTTGGGTGTCCTAACAGAGCAGAAAGAAAAGTGAAAGTGGCACATAAGCAGGCAGGGGAGATAAAAGGCAGTTCAGCAATTTAAAACTGGTGTCAAAGACTACAAAAATCTTAATGGTGGAAGCAGTACACAACAGTTACCACCATGCATTACCATTCTGGGCCCATCTTTACTGCACAGAACACGCTGATGCAGAGCAGCATCAAAAGTGAAGTGTCATTGTGGCCTGTTCCTTCCCTGCCTCCCCAACGGCCCCTCTGAGTAGGATCTGACGGGCTTTAGCATAAGGCAGCAAATTCCAGCAAGAACTGGACCTAGCGAACGGAAAGCTCTGCAACTAATCCTTTGCCACCTCCCTGAAGAGTATGTGTTGATCGGGAAGTGCTAATGGAGAAACTAAAGCCCAGATAATGCCTTTTCCTCCCATAGCAAATCCATTCTTCCCAACAGCCAGGACGGAGATGGAGACAGCAAGTGCTCTGGCAAGCTCCCTTTTCTGCAGTGTGAGGACCCTGGAGACAATCTGATGAGAAGTTGCTGGTGGAACATCAACACTGATTTGCTACAAGAACATAAAAATCTCAGTCTCCTGAATAGACTCCAGAAACTTTTTCCAACGTGCTGTTTCTCAGGTTACACTGGCTTTTATGCTAGAACCATTAAAGTGAGTGAATGAAGGATGATTTTAGTTATCCCTAGCTTGTATTTTTGCAGGGAAGGGAAGTCCAGTCATTCCCATAATCCATCCATGCATACCTGATGGGCATCTCCAGAGGGCACTATGTAGGCTTGGACAGGCTCCTGGACATACCTGGGGCTCTTCATTACCTGACGCAGTTGCTTCAGCAGCTCTGTTGTAATTTTTGGACTCATCTTCCTACCTGCAACTAAAACAAAGCACAAAATGTCAGACCTTCTCCAGCTGTCCCAGGCCACTCACATGCACAGGCTGGAGGCTGCCACCGCTGGAAACTCCCCTTGAGGACAACTGTGCCAACGTCACCCCTCTCAGACCAGAATTTCTCCTGTCTTGTCACCTCGCTTGTGTTCAGGGATCAGACTGTGACCAGAAAGTCAAAGCTGGTCTATCCTGTAAAGGACCTTTCCCACCTGGTGAAGGACTGGCATGCCCAGTGGTGATACACACGAGCCTTCACACTTGCCAGCGCTGCTTGCCTGTGGACAGCACCAGGAACCAGAGCACCTCAGACATGCCCTGTGACCACCAGGAAAGGTCTTGGCATGGGATGTTGAAGGTCCCAAGTACCTACAGATTATAAGTAACCCCACCCATCATGTGCACAGAGAGAAACTTTCAGTCCTTTCACTCTGGGAACAGAGATATTGTGGCTCATATGCCACAGGAGCACAGGCTGGTGTGAGAGCAAGCCATGCACATCAGGAACTCAAAAGCAGACCAGTTAAGAATACAATTTTTATAAATTTCACTATAGCCTAGGATTTCATAGTGGATTGGTGACCAGATTAACTCAAGACAACAGAAATCTGCTCTCAAGGACGTACACAAGGATGCTTTCACTGGGCATACTTACCTCTGGGCTGCATGTTACTTCACCTAGCAAGAACACAACTATAATAGGAGGAACAGCCCGTTGAGCTCTCACAAGTGACTGCTGGGGACAGCTAGGGTGGCTTAAAGGAACCTTCTCTAAAGACCTTTGGCAAATGCTCTACAGATCTCAGCTGGTGTCAGGCAGGCAGGGTGAGGCACAGGCTGGATGGAAGATGAGAGGGGAAAAGAAGGGCACAGGCCAATCCCACTCCATTGCTGTGGTTTTGCACTGGATGTATCTTTGGCATTGCAGTGAACACCAGCCTCTTGATTTGCTACCCAGAAACCGCCAATAGCCGGGGCCTGCTGTGAGCACCACACACAGCGATGCATCAGGCCACGCTGCTGCGCTGGCATGAGCAAAGGCTGCAGTGAAAGGCACCAGCTGACTGCAGAGGATGTTTAAGCTGTGGGGGAGGCCTGGCCTGAAAGTCTTTGAAAATCAAGTAACCTGAACCTCTTCAGAGGTTCTTTCCATCTTTACTTCACTCATGTCTCCAAAGGGTGCCCAAAGTGGGATAATCCCCTTCCTGGTTCTCTACCCATTCCTTTCACAATTTTAAGAACGTGCTGGGATCTTACAACTTGAATGCTGCCAAATTCCAGGGCAAGGTGGGCAGGCTCTGTGCTGCTTGAATGCCACGCTATGCAGTATTTTATTCTGACCAGTTCATTTCACAGATCATTTCACAGCCACGTCCACAAACAGATCATAGATGGGAGAAGCAAACAGCATGCAAGTCTCAAACAGTTTTTGCTTATCCAGGCACTTACTCTATTTACACCTCAGTAACTACCAAGAGTTCCAAGTGACATTACGGTCTTATGCCAAAGCACAATAAGGCACAGACCCTGCCCTGTGATGTTTGCCATCTAAACAGGAAGGCAGAAAAGCTGCCTCCGTTCCACGAGCCATAGGAAGACATGATTTGAGCAAGGTCACACAGCAGTGCCATGACCAAGTCAGGAACTGAACCAAGATCTGATGCATTCAGGTGCAAAAATCTCCACCCAACACCAACATTCACACATCTCATCACAGGCAGTTTAGAGCACACCAGACTTGTGTGCGACTGTCTGCACACAGGTACATTGTGTTTTAAAACCTAGAAAACAAGATGCAAATCAAGTTCAAAAAGCACCATACACTAAATCCTCAAATTGGCATCTTGACACCAGTGCCTTTGCTGGGATTAGATTACCCCTCAGATTTATTTCTAGGACAAATTTCATAGTTTTGTACAGTGTTTGCAAGCTACACTGAACTTCATTATACTGTGATTGTTTCTGTCTGTCCTCTGTAACGAGCTGCTGTAACATTCTACAACATTCCTGCTGATTTATGTTCAGACAGAGCAAAAACACAAAGGAGAGAGAGCAACAACATAGTGACTAGCCAGCAGAAAAGAAATCTCTTTCTACAAACTCATAAGGACACAGTTTCCTTTCTTGACCTGGGCTTTGTCTCCAGGAGCCTGAAAGTCTCATTAAAATAGGCAAAGAATGACAAGGCTTTGCCTTTTAATAAAGCTCCTTGCTGACAAGCCACAGTTTTCTTAGCAAGCAAGAGATTCTCTCAAGGACAAAAAAAATCATCTAAAAAGTACTCTCACTGTTGAAAGATTTGCTTGCAGTATTGAAAACACAACTAAACCAGATTAGCAACAAAACCAATACTAAGGAGGACATCTATTTTAGATAACCCCTACAGCGTAGGAAATCACTTTAAAAAAATCCACCACAAACTTTCCAATAAAATTATCTTCAATTTCCAGAGAAAGAGAAGCCATTTTCTCCCAGATCTTGAGCAGTCATTTACTCTGGTCCCCCTATAATTTTTAACAGGTGATCTTTCCTTTTTTAGCCACAATTATAAGCCTCTACAAAATTAAAACAGCTTCTCTATCATTATTTCATCACTCCAGTGATTAAAACCACACACAGCTGAAATTAAGGTAGTGGATTTAGCAGTGCAAGAAACAGTCCCATTCCCTGCCCTAACTTTTTCAAAGGTATCAGACTGCTGTGTTACCTGCCTCTGTAGTTCCCCACGTCTGGACGCCTCTTGCCTCTGCTCACATAAAATACCATTCAGCTCTTTGCTGGGCCTTCATAAGCTCCATAAGCTGTTCCTGAGAAAGCAAAGGGCAAAACTGAAATGGCTAACAAACTTTGCCCCCCATAAAACCTTCCTCTCCTCCAGCAAAGAGCTGAAAATGCATTAACCCCATGTTCCACTGGCAAGATTAGAGATGCACCGAGGGTGAACCATGGTGGAACAGGGAACGTCAAGGACCAAGCATTTGCTTGTCAAGCTTTACGATTAAATCTTGCAAGTGTGTGCTGTTTTATGCCAATTTGATTTCGCAGTCATTCTGTCAGAGACCACACCCCGTTTTACAGATGGGGAAACTAAGGCAGAGCAGAAGCAACGTGCAAAGTACCACTGCAGCATGATGGCAGTCAGGGTTGGATCCCAAAATCTGTTGCTGTCTAAACATACATTTTCTACACCTCACTCAGACCAACGGAGTCAGGTCTCCAAGAGTCCAGGCCAGATCCTGCCTGGACAGCATCTCTATCAGACACATGGGGCAAAGATCGACCGCAAAAATGTTGCCGAGGGACCAGACCTCTCCTCCTGCCTCCCACACGCACACAGAACGATGGGCTGCTGCAACCTCAGGCACATCAATGGCGAGGGTAGGGGACCCTGTGTCAGGGTGTGCGTCAGTGCCACGGCGGAGAAAGGACACCAGGCCAGGAGATCAGGCTGCATCTGGGTCTGCCCACAGCTGGTGTGCTAGACCACCCTGAGTGTTTATGTCCTGTTTGCTTCAGACATGCTCATCCTTCTGATAATGTCCTCTTCTTTTTCTCTTTTATGACTAAGCTTACTGAAAATAAGCACATGAGCTTGTGTTGCCAGGAACCAGCGACATCACCTCAAATCCAGGCCTCTCTGGCCTGGGCTGGCCACATGCAGGGCAGCCCAAGCACTCGTAGCAGTGCACTGAGGCACAAACCCCACCGCTTGCCCCACCAGTACCCGTCTGCACCCCAAACTCACCAAAAACCCCAGCCTGGCCTGATCCCCTGAGCCAAAAGCCTCTCCCAGCCCCACACAGGGCTGACAGGGCTACTTGGGCCTGGACACCCTGACAGGGCCTGGCTGGCAGGGCCTGGATACCGGGATGGGGCCTGGACACCGGGATGGGGCCTNCGCCGCCGCCGCGACGTCAGCGCCCACGTGGGCCGTCACGGCGGACGTCACGGTGGTGCCCGCGGCGGGAGGAGGGCGGGGGAAGCGCGGAGCGGCAGCGGCGGCCCCGCTGCAGCCGGGAACCGGGCACCCCGCGGCAGCCGCTGGGGCTTCAGGGCCGCCCGAGCCGGGGGCCGGAAAGGGCCCGGGGCCGGGGGGCTCCCGCTCTGTTGTCAGATGCGGCCGTTCTCCGTGCGCGGGCCCCATGGAAACACCTTTCCCGCGCCGCGCAGGGTGTTACAGGTGGGCCGTGGCGTCAACCCGCTTGACGAAACCAGGGGGCTGTTAATGCAGAAATCGCCACCAAGAGAGGCCACGAGAAAAGCAAAAAAAGCTGGTTTGTGACTGTGTGCGGCTTGCAGCAGTCGGGACCCTGGGGACCCCGTGCTGCAGCCGCCCTTCTTCTGTGGGGTTCGTTGCTGCGCCCCGCGTAACCGTGACTCTGCAGAGGATGAAGAGAGGAGGAAAACGTGGTGCTTGGCGGGACCCATCTTGGTGCAGGGTCTCCCGCACGTCCTGGGGAGCCGGTTGAAGAGGAGGCGCTTGGCAGGCTGCGTGGTGCTCAGGACTGGGCCCTTAACGGTGCTCAGGGTGGGCGCTGCTGCACCTGGCATCCCGCTGGCAAAGCAGCCTCTACGGGTGCATTGCCAGCTCACGAACCTGTCCCCTGGGCCTCTGTCCATACGTGTTTTTCCAGAGGAGAAAAAGTGCAGCCAGCAGCTACTGTGCCCTTCCTCCTTCCTCTCCTTCACTCCGCACCAATGTAGCCTGCAGAGCTTTACCCACAAACTGCGAAACGATTGCTGCTGCGTCCAACCTGCCAACGCTTCTACTAAACCACCGATTGTTCATGTATTGCTAGGGGAAGCATGAAGCAAAAACAGGATGATAAAAACATAGAAGGATTCAGGGGAGAAGAAGCTTTTGGAGGTCCCTAGTCCAACCTCCTGCTAATAGTGGGGCCAGCTTCAAAGCTAGAGCAGGTTGCTTAGGGACTGTCCTGCTGGGTTTTGAGTATTTCCAAGGGAGGAGAAGCACAGGCTCCCTGGGCAGCCCATGCCAGTCCTGACCACCCTGGAGCAAAATGCTTTATTCCTTATATCCAAGCATAATTTCCTCGTTGCAGCTTGCTCCTTGCCCTTTTGCTGTGCACATCTGGAAAGGGTCTGGCTCCCTCTTCTCTCTGACGATTCTCCAAGCTGAGCAATTCCAGCTTCCATACCAACCCCAAATTCTGCAGCCAGCCCCAGCCAGCAACTGCTGCTCTCTGTGGTTTTCTCTACATTGTGAAACTCTGTCTCATACATTTCTAAANCAGGGGGCTGTTAATGCAGAAATCGCCACCAAGAGAGGCCACGAGAAAAGCAAAAAAAGCTGGTTTGTGACTGTGTGCGGCTTGCAGCAGTCGGGACCCTGGGGACCCCGTGCTGCAGCCGCCCTTCTTCTGTGGGGTTCGTTGCTGCGCCCCGCGTAACCGTGACTCTGCAGAGGATGAAGAGAGGAGGAAAACGTGGTGCTTGGCGGGACCCATCTTGGTGCAGGGTCTCCCGCACGTCCTGGGGAGCCGGTTGAAGAGGAGGCGCTTGGCAGGCTGCGTGGTGCTCAGGACTGGGCCCTTAACGGTGCTCAGGGTGGGCGCTGCTGCACCTGGCATCCCGCTGGCAAAGCAGCCTCTACGGGTGCATTGCCAGCTCACGAACCTGTCCCCTGGGCCTCTGTCCATACGTGTTTTTCCAGAGGAGAAAAAGTGCAGCCAGCAGCTACTGTGCCCTTCCTCCTTCCTCTCCTTCACTCCGCACCAATGTAGCCTGCAGAGCTTTACCCACAAACTGCGAAACGATTGCTGCTGCGTCCAACCTGCCAACGCTTCTACTAAACCACCGATTGTTCATGTATTGCTAGGGGAAGCATGAAGCAAAAACAGGATGATAAAAACATAGAAGGATTCAGGGGAGAAGAAGCTTTTGGAGGTCCCTAGTCCAACCTCCTGCTAATAGTGGGGCCAGCTTCAAAGCTAGAGCAGGTTGCTTAGGGACTGTCCTGCTGGGTTTTGAGTATTTCCAAGGGAGGAGAAGCACAGGCTCCCTGGGCAGCCCATGCCAGTCCTGACCACCCTGGAGCAAAATGCTTTATTCCTTATATCCAAGCATAATTTCCTCGTTGCAGCTTGCTCCTTGCCCTTTTGCTGTGCACATCTGGAAAGGGTCTGGCTCCCTCTTCTCTCTGACGATTCTCCAAGCTGAGCAATTCCAGCTTCCATACCAACCCCAAATTCTGCAGCCAGCCCCAGCCAGCAACTGCTGCTCTCTGTGGTTTTCTCTACATTGTGAAACTCTGTCTCATACATTTCTAAAATCTAGGGCATAACACAGCACAGCAAAACTTGTAATCCGACAGAAGAGAATAAACAGTCTGTCCTGCAACCAGCATCCCAGCATTGGGAAGGGTTGTTGGATGACTCCAGGGCTGCAGGCTGTCCCTGAAGAAGGATGAGGAGGGGGAGGCTGATGACCACGACTGTTACATTAGGAAGAGTTTTCTTTCCTCGTTATTCTCCTTGGGTGAAGCTAGTTGCTGTTTCCTAAATATTGTCACCCCGTTTTCCAGCCCTGCCCACAAGGGACCACAAGGGACCCTCTGGAGAGGGTGCAGCAAAGGGCCACGAAGATGATTAGAGTGCTGGAGCACCTTTCTTACGAGTAAAGGCTAAAGGAGTTGGGTCTTTTTAGTCTAGAGAAGAGCGGACTGAGGGGGGATCTCTTAAATGTTTACAAATACTTAAAGGGAGGGTGCCAGGAGGAGGGGCCAGTCTTTTTTCAGTGGTGCCCAGTGACAGGACAAGGGGCAATGGGTATAAACTCAAATGAAGTTTCATCTAAACATGAGGAAGAACTTCTTTCCTTTGAGGGTGGCAGAGCACTGGAACAGGCTGCCCAGAGAGGCGGTGGAGTCTCCAACCCTGGAGACATGCCAAACCCGCCTGGACACCATCCTGTGCAACCTGCTGTAGGTGGACCTGCTCTGGCAGGGGGGTTGGACCAGATGATCTCTAGAGGTCCCTTCCAACCCTTAACATTCTGTGATTCTGTGATTCTGTGATTCTATACAATCCTGGCAGTCTGGGCTGGAAAGACCCATTTAGATCATTACATCAGTGTCCCCCTCAGGCTAAACTACGGTTGTGTTTTGCATTTGTGTTACAGACCACATTATGCTCACCCTGCAGAATATTTGCTGAGATTCATTTCTTGGAAACCGGCCAGAATCCAGCGATGCTCATACTAAAGCACATGTCAGGGTATTTTAAAAGCACTGCAACATTAGCAGGACGATCATGGAGATCATTTGCCGATGGCAAATTCTGCAGCTGAATCCAATCAGGGTTGTGAAATAGTCCTTTCAGCCCCATCTAACTCATAATAATAATTTGGGGTTAGATTTTGCATTTGGCTGCAGCTCTTTAATAAAGGGTTGTGGAGAGCTGCACCTGCTGGAGCTCTGTGCTGGCCCAGGGAAAGGGGATGGATCAGTCCGAAACATTTCAAACGTTTGTCACATGCCTTTACAGATCACCAAGTAGTGCTGCACCACGGGAAGGCCTTTTCTTCCCCCGTGCTTCCCAGCTTGTGCACGTTGTACCCAAGGGAACAGAAGACTGACCCCCGCCTTGGCCTGGTCCACACATTCCATACTGGCTTCCCAGGGCAGCGCTAAGGGTGTCTGGCCTCTTCCCTTCCTGCTCTGCAGTGCTTTCGGCTTGCCTGAGTTTAGCAGAGGGGCTAAACACAAGGTAATCTTAATGCCTGTGCCAGTGAAATTGTTTGATTATTTTTTGCCAGTGAATCATTATTAAATCAGTTTGGGTTAGCTAACCGACCGTGGGAGCAGTGACAATCAAATACGGGGAGGAAAGAAAATACATCTCCTGTGTGGGAGTATGACTTGGGAAGTGTCAACAGCATGAAATAAGCAGGCTGCTCACGGATCCCAGCATACCAGGGGAAGGACAGTGCAGGAGAAAGCTCAGCATCTCCATTAAACTTGCCTCATTAATTCCTCCAGGTCTGGAGAGGCCATCCTGCCTGTCGGGAGCCAGTCCGGGGAGATCAGCTACAGCATGAGAGCAGATCTGTCCTGCCTTCTCAAGCTACCCTACAGCCCTCGAGCAAGAGGGGAGCAAGCCAGGAGGATTGAATTTGATTAACTTTGTCTAATTTGGTCCCAGCTCAGGGCAGAAATAACAAGCGCTGCTGTGGACAGACTATCAATGTGATACTGATGTCTCTCTGTACTTTGAAATAAGATACCACTGAAAACACCTTACTATGTTGTTTGATGACGAAAATGTGTCCCCATTCTGTCTTCCTGATCGAGATCAGGAAGATAGGTTAAAGGTTAAAAAAAAAAGTCTGCATTCCCATCTCCCAAAAATGTGCTAAAGAAGGCAGAAAGTAGAAGAGTAAATATTGATGTCTGCAAGAGCTTCTTAGCTGCGCCTGGTATTGCAGAGCCAGGTTGTGAAGACTCCTGTACCCAGAGGTCACTTCTAACTGGTTTTGACTCATTGAGCACTAAAATTTAGACTAATTTCCTTCCCTTCCTGGTAAAATTAATCATGACACACTGATGAGTATTCTGCACAGGAACGTCATTCCAGAAGAGGAATGGTCTTGTAAGAAAAGATGTATACAGGCCAGAAAGCACTTTGCAGACATCTCCTGATTATGCTCGTGACAAGTCCTCTGCACTAAACAGTCACCTTACAGGTGGAGGCGTGACGGCACCACGTGGGCCAAGTCCTGTCTGTCTGCAGAGGCCTCGGTCTAAACACAGTGATCATCCCAGTACCACCAGTGGCCTGACCCAGCAGGACCAATTTTAAGCCCATGGATGAGCCCTGAGGGGCTGGGGTGCATGGGGGACTGGTGCTGAGACATGGTCCATGTGGAGGCTGGTGGATGCCCAGGCTGAACGAGCCAGCGGAGGATTGCTGCTAAAGGCTTTGCCCAGATAAGCACGGGAGGCAGCACTATTTATTTCATTTGAATAATACATGACTAATAAATAAGAGAAAGTGGAATGAGCTTTCCGGTTAAGCCAAAATGTTTGATGCTTGTTTCCTGGGCGTTTCGGGTCTCTGGGAAGCTTTGAAGTGGCCCTAATGAACTTGTCAATGTAGATAATGTAAAATGTTTTAATAATTTAGCAGGCAGTGCTGTCTATGATGTATAATCTGAAATGCTTAAAGAGATGAAACTGTCCTTTATAAGCACCTATTTGACCTCAACTAAAATGGTGCAGGTTCTGTTGCAAAGGTGTTTCATGAAAGCACTTCAGCGTACCTTGCTTTTAATTAAATGGCCCTAACAACTGGGTTATCTTTTATGTCCTTAGAGCGCTGTGTTTGCATCAGATTACAAAAGAGAGGGGCGACAAGAAGCAACCAAAATTGCCTGAGACCAACCGCCGAGTGACAGAGCCATTAACTCTGTTGTAATCTCAATCCATATCAAGTGATCAAGGCCGGGAAATAAGCCATAAAAGAACACCTGTTATCTTATCAACCCCCCTATACCCATGATACCTTTATTACGGTCGTAGCTTTCATTTCGTTCACCTTCGCTTGTTGGGCACCTGTGAAATTTAGACTCCTGCTTTGCCATCTAATCTCCCGAGATGCCCCCTTACCCACAGCTCAAGCCCGCAGCCTTTTCATGGTGGGAGGGAGATGTTTGGCCCCTTGGTGAGACCACGGTGTCGGAGGCCAACCCAGTGAGCAATCTGCGACTGGGACACATATCTTTTCCCCCCAAAGCCCTGGTCGCGGTGCAGGGTGCTGTAGGAGACAACAATAGGAAACTGGGATTTGTAGCAGGGGGCTGAGCATCTGCACAGCCCTCACTGAGCACACGGGATGCCGTGGCTCAGCTTTTAGACCACAGCATCCTTCCAGTGGCCTGGGACATCTCCTGGACACTGGACAGGCAAAAGGCTGCTCTCAGCCACACTTTCCCACTGCGGGGCTGGGGCTGCCAGCACTGTTGGGCTCCCCCATTGCTGTGGTCTCACAGCAGCCCCAGCACTGCTTGCAAGCCAGGGAACATCCTGGGAAACCTGCGGGGAGTTAGAGGCAGGGAGGGGGAATCACTTTCCCTGAAGCAGAGGAAAAACACGCTTTTACACATGGCGGAACAGCCCTTTCCATCCACGTGACGGCGCTGGGATTGCCCAGACAATAAACAACCCTGTGGTATTTGCGTTTCGCAGGGGGCTGTCCTGCAACCTGTCACGTGCAAGTTGTTTTACTCACAAAAGCCCCACAGTGAGTTTGGTGACGGTCATGCCTCTGCGCTGGCTTGTCAAGGTCACATCCTCCCAGCCCGGAGGCACGCTTGTGTCCATGTGGGAGACAGCAAGTCTTTTTAAGTATGATTTTCTTCCTAGAAAATTACCTAACAATTAACGCTAGTGTTTTGGTAGTATATAACAGCAGCGCTGTAACATGCCAAGGCAAGGAAGGGTCTGAGAACAGTTCAGCAGAAAATTGCTTTTATTTTAAGCTTTCAGCTCTGAGTTAAATGGAGATTTCAAACACGTGGCACAAGTCCTTTTGGATCACATTTAAAATAAATTTTGTATGTTTGAAAACACTGAAACTAGAAACTGCAACAACAAATGGTGTGTTTGGGGGGAAAAGATAGCAGGGAGAGAAGGAACAAGCGTATCTAGAGATCTTATCTTAGTTTTTCTTGGGAGGACAATTTATCCAGCCAGCACTGGAAGTTGATCATGGTTGGGTGGTTCCCAGCAGCTGCATTTGGAAAGGAAAGGGAGGCAGCAGCAGGCCAGGTAGATATCCAAGTACTTCCACGTCTGCTCTTTTCAGTTAAATACCAGATGTTAGGACTTCGCTTGTAAACCTTTAACGACAAGGATGAAAATGAAATGTTTGCTGAGTTCTCTGCCTGGCTCTGTTTCCACACCAAACAATGTGCACACATCCCTGCTCACCTGTGCTCGCCTGTTGGCAAGTGAAACATGAGCCTGGTGGCGATTTCCAAGACTTCTTAGTTTTCCCTTGTCTGCTCTAGCAGAAAAAAAAAAAAATGGGACAAGCTAGCTCTCATGCATACAAAAGAGACCACAGTGGTCACTGGTGCCCTGTTAAGTGCTTTAGGAGATTGTTTGTTCAGCTTACATAAAAATTCATGCTGCTAAGGATGTATAACCTGATGAATTGGATATATTTATGGATATTTCAATATTAAAATCATGCTTCTTACACAACCAAGGCTTTTATTCAGTTCATATGATGCCATTCTTCCTCAAAGTCTTCACTATCACAAACATTGACAGGGTGCAGTGACCTCCCTGTGTTTTGGCCTGACACCTGGGAAGTATATTTATTACACAAGGTTTCCTTATCTGCTCCCACAATAAAACTAATGGAGCCAGGTGTCTTCACACTCATAGCGGGATCCAGTGCGCCCGCTTTCCATAATGCTGTTAGGTCCCACTCCTCTTCCCATCCCCTCGAGGGATGAGGGACAAGGACAACCCCTCGCCCTCCTGCAAGCTCCTGCCAGGACTTGGGTTAGTAGCACGTCTCCTCTGGGATACACTAATCCGAGACTGTCCCCACCATCGCTCCTGCTGCCAGGCTTGCCTGGGGCTCTTTAAGGTGTTCAGGAGTCTCTGTGGAAGTGGTGATGGACAAATGGATACGGGCAATGTGCACAGCCTCATTTCCTTAGGAAGCCAGTTCCCAACAGGCACATATTTCGTTTGGCATCACCACACCTTTGAGATGCATCTGGGACTGCCAGTGAGGGACCAGACACGGGTCTTGTTTCTACTTAACATTTGCAGTACAGAAGGGATTTATTTGTAAATATATATATAAGAGCCACATTTTACAATCCCCGACTCCCACCCGCAGTCACTGCCTTTGTGAGCGAGGCCCACTCACCTGCCGAAAAATCCTTTGGGCCTGAACGTGTTGAAACAATTTGGCATCCCGTGCTGTGCAATATATTAAACAAATCACAGTACAAGAAACAGATGTTTATTCCAGTGGGTGCAGGCATCCAGACACGAAGTATTGGGTTACCGTCTGTCTCAGATAACGGGACAAAGCGGAAAAGTTGGGATTAAACATTCTACATGTGTCCCACATAGAAACTGTAAACCTTAAAAATGTAGCCCAGGTCCCGCACCTGGCCTGATGGGAGCGAACCCTGCAGTTGCCAAGCAGAAGTCCCAGGCTGCCGTCAGCATCCAGGCACAATCTTGGCTGCTGGCACGTCCCTGCACATTAACACCAGGCTCTGGAGTTGTTTGAGTGCTTTAGTTGGGTGCCTGGCCACATTTATTAACTCCCATGCCCAAGGAAGGGTGATCTGTAGTCCATATGCATGAGAGTTTTGGGATCATCTGAGACCCCGTCTATGATATCTCAGGTCTTTGGGCACTGTCACTCCAAGATCTAACTGCAGAACTGAGCCCTGGGCTTTTCCAATGAACTGTTTTCCCTAAAGCAAAGGCTCATTATGTTTGATTAGTTGTTTTTATTTGTGGAACCAAAACTCTAGATTAGGAGTCAGAAATACAGGGCTGATTTTTTTTTTTTTCCCAAATGAAACATGAAATGTGAGGAACTCCAGAGAAGTTTGGGGGCTGGGATGTCCCGGTCAGGTCAGCTGCTTGGCTCGGCTCTTAGCAACTCAGTACAGGCAATGTTTACTCAAAATTCTGTGCGGGAGAAAGCATGAGCCTGAAAAAGCAAATGAAGCAACGAAAAGTGTTCATGTAGAAAGACAGTACATATCCAGGGATGCTCCTTGACTGCAACTTTTCTGCCATGCACTAATACTGTTACCGTCAGCAGGAAATCATTGCCCACGTGGGTCCTGTTTGGGGTCATCTCTAAAAGACTTGGGGGTCCAGGCACTGCTCTGTCCTCGGGGTCCCTGAGGGATCACAGCCTCTGGCCCCGCAGGGTGGCAGTCACTGGAAAGCAGTGTGGGACCAGACCTCCAGCCAAATGCCCCTGGTTTAAACCCACCGTTCCTGCCCCCTGCAACCACTGTCCTTCGGCTGGCAGCAATTGTGGAAAATGAAAAGCACCATTTTTACATTTTAAAATCTGTCTAAACAAACAGACCTTTGCTCAGGCAGAGCTCTGCCTCCTTTGTCATCTCACCAAGTGCAGTATCACTGCGAATGCTTCCTGGCTGCAGGAGCTGAGCTTCACTCATAAAGGAGGAAAGATCTGCTGCTTCTTTCCTGTTCCTGTTTGCATCCCTCACCGCGTTTGAAATGTGCTGTATCCTGAGTTAAACAAGCCTTCCCATTGTTCAACTCTCTGGTTATGAATTCTGTCCCTTTGAAGAAATATGACCCGTGCTATGGAAAAGTGAGAATGATGTTAAGTCTGCATGAGATACTCATGGCTGTGACATACAGGAAAAGGATGAGTGCTTTGCACTGTCCACATGAATGAACCCACAGGAAGGAGGTGTGACAGGGCAGCGGGTGAGCTGCTTGGAAACTTCCATGGTTCCTGATGCTGCACTGGCTTGGTTTACATCCTCACCCTGCATTTTCATTGACTGAAAATGTTCCTCATTAATTAAAGGACTCCTCTGGCACTGAAAGCCTTGTCTCTACTATGAGATATATTTTTTTTAATACCTAACACCAGTGATTCAGAACTAATTTGTGACATTTGTGTCATGATGACCTGTGCTGAGCAGGGCTGGATGACTTGGGGACAATCGTCAGTCCCTTACACGTCTCTCCACGCCAGCACTACTCCTTTATTCTTGTCAGTTATGCCAGCTGAGCGTTAGCAAGAGTGGGAGAAAACACTTGTCCTGGGAGAAAACACTTGTTCTGAGAGAGACCTAAAGTGCCTCTCTGGTGGCTGCGGTCTCCTCCCCAGTATGCCATTAACCAGCCGTGCAGGGTGCATTTTGCCAGAGCACGGGAAAAATCAAAATGCCACAGCTGAAAGCCTGGTGCGGACGGGCACCGAGCATCACCGGGCGCAGCCTGCAGCCCGGAGCGTTTGGGGCTTGCTGCTGGGGCTCTGTGCCCTGCATTGTCCCTGCTGTCACTCGGCCTTTTGTTCGCCCAGCCCCGCTCTGGGCACCGGCAGCACCCACGCTCGCCCACTGCCCAGCTCCTTCCCGCGCCTCGGCGCCTTGCTCCTGGAGGCTGCTGTCGTGCAAAAGGGAAGAAGATGACAAAACAAGCACAGCCACGATTCACGTAATACTGCCGCAGCTCTGCCAGGAAACAGAGTGTAAAAGTTCCTGTATTTAAAGCTGGGAGATGAGTTTTATTGTTAGTAGTTGTTATAGCAACCCGAGGTGCTGGAGAGTAATACATGCTCGGCGCGTTGCAACAGACTCTGACAAGTTCAAGGCTGTTGCCTTGCTGCAAAATCTTGTTGCCAAGGCAATGCAACATAAGGCAAGAGCCTAGAGAAATGAATACTGCTGACAGCTCGTGCCAGCAGGCTCGCTCTGATTAAAAGGGAACTTTTGAAAGTAATGTTAACTGCAACAGCGCAGCGGCAGCAGAAGGGAAAGGGGAGCATGGAGATGGAGGAGAGGATCCAGAGGAGCAGCAGTGGGTTAATGTCAAGCAACAGGTAAAGGAAAGCGTTTCATTAGAAAGCAATGTGGCTGAATAGGTTGTCTTAGCCTGTAATGCAAGAAACACACCACATTTTTGGAGGGAGGGGAAAAAAAGTCACAAAATTCTCATTTTTTACATTTGTTTAACTTGGGCAGTACTGATGTAACTTCAATGGGAACTTTGGCTTTTTCCCAATGGTGTTGACAGCAAAAATCGTTTTCTCGGTAAATTTGTTCTGCGAGGCGGGTATTGTTGCTGCTGTAGTAAAAACCATAAAGGAGCTGAGTTAATTTTCAATTTTATGTTCATTTCCAGCCTTTTTAAACATACTTCATGGCAAAATGTTAGCTGAAAAAGAGATGTGGCTGCAAGTTGATTATTCTCCCCTGACTGTGATTCACAGTTAATGATGACAGTATGCTCTGAGTTGAAGGAAAAGTACTACCCCAAGGACCACAGAGTCAAAATAGATGATCAATGCTGAAGAAGTCAGGTAATTTGAAATTAGAAGTCAGGTAATTAACTTGAAAGTTAATTTCAAGTGCCAATACAATATTTTGACATGTGCTATGGGATAGCGGGGTACTAAAATGCAAGTACTACTGAAGTGCCTCATAAGATATACCACAATCTCAGAGGAACTTGTTGACTTGTCTATTGATTTGTGAGTAAAAGCGTAATATTTCTTAAACAATTACCATAGCCGTATTCTGATCCACTGCTACTTATGTCCCATGCATTTTACATTTTCATGGACTATCGATAGCTAAAAATGACCTCACGTTTTCCTATTCAAGGACGATTTCAGCATGTGCATCTTGCAGTACAGCAGCAGCATACAGCAGTACACCTAAGGCCCCCATACCCCATGGTGGAGCGTGTTCCCCCGGTACTTGTTGGAGATGATGGAAAAGTTGTCAGGTCTGCAAGTATGTTGCACTGTTTAAAAATGGGAAGCCAAGACATGGGAAGTGATTTGCCAGTTGTACTGGAATTTTTTTTGTGTGCAATCATGGGCAGAGCCATCTCTATTGACCTTGATAAAAGCAAGGCTTTTTATTAACTGTGAAATATTTTTGTATTAATTTGAAGTTCTTAAGCCCAGCCAGAAAGCAGGCAGGTGACTGGTCATATGCTTGTAACCATCATCTGTTTTCCAGCAGCTAAATTATATTCAAAGAAACAAGCAATGTGTTACTTGCAACCTTACTACTGTTACTGGCATTTTTCCATAGTCGCCATAGCTAGCGGTGAGATCTTACATGATCAGAAAGAAAAGAAAACCTGGTTCAGGCAACTGTGAAGAGAACATGACGTTGCCTCAGAGAATGCTTCTATTTGAAAACTGTCCATTAGATAGAGAAATGCGAGAAACCTAGAATTGGGCATTAGCATTTTTTCTTAATAAGAAAGCAAAGGGAAAGTATTTTTAGTCTTAGCTGAATTTCTCTGCTGGTGATTCCACACGTGGTGTTACTTCTTAATATATCCAGGAGGAGATTTCAAAGCCATCCAGAATATCCTTCCTTTTTCTGAAGTGATGCACGCACAGAAGTCTGGCTAGTAAAAAGGCAAAACCATATGGGCAGGTCACACAGCAACATCGACACTTTCTTGATCTGCAGGATCTCAGAGCGTTTCCAAGACCTGGCTCTCCTATCTGCAGGTCCCATCTGCCCTTGACGCCTGTGACAGTAGGACCCTTCTTGGAAGGTTTCTAGACCATCTTTACCACCCCGAGCGTGTTGTGTGATGTCTCCTCCCGGGCAGATGGGATGCATAGGGGAAGCTCAGGCCCCCCCCGAGGAAACCACTGCTGAATCACACTGCAGCTAAATGCACCTTGCCACACACTCCGAAGCATGGGGGCACAACCCAAGGGCATCCCGCTCTGCTTTCTTCTGCCTCCTACCCCTCTCCCCTGCTGAGCACCTATTTAGTCGCTTGAGAGCCACCCCCAGAGAGCAGGGAAGCTACGTGAAGCCGGGACAGTGTGTCATCAAGATAGCTTCTGATAGCAGAGTAGACAGAGCTATTTCCAGAATGATTAATGCTATTAGCACATGCTGAAGCTTAAGGCTGAACATAAGCTTTAGAGGAATGGATTTTGATGTAAAAAGTGAATAAATGAGACAACTGTCAGAACAATGAGTGGTGAATCAAGTAAGATCCTTAGCGTAGGAGATGCAAAGCACTGCCTGCTGGCCTGTTTTCACTGAAGCTGCTGGTAAAATTCCCATTGCCCTTCAGGCTGGAGAAATAGCCCAGCAAAGGTGTGTGGCACAGAGGCAACAAGTAGCAGGCAGCAAGGCTATTTCCACAAGTAATTAGCTGCATGGCATTTTAGCAGGGGCACAGGGATGGTAACACCCGGGATCCAAGGCACAGCTTCCCTCCTAGCCCAAAGCATGCACCAAATGCTCCTGGAGCCTGTTTGGGGGATCTTTGTACTGCCCTTTACTGTACATACCTTGAGTGCTTGCGAGAGTACCAGTGTCAGGGCTTGTCCTGTTGCTGAATAAAAAGCATGTCTTGAAAGGGCCATCTGATTTATACTGTTTTCTCATCATTTCCACCCCGTAGGTCTCAAATGCCATAGTTGAAAACCCACTGTTCATCTTCTGAAAGTCAGGTTTGACCTCCTGTAGGCAGCTCCGAGAAGGACAGTATTTTGCATAATCAGTTCCATTGCAGGGCATATGTTTAGCATTTCTCTGTTTTTCTTCTCCGGACACTTTTCTCAAAGGAGAGCAGGCAAACAGTCATAGCTGTGGAATATCCTCTTCCCCAATTCCTTTTTTTTAACCCAAACCACCAAGGCTACTTGTTTCCTTTGTGAAAATCTATTCCTCTTTCTTACATGAGGCATCTTGACAATAGATGTTTTGAATCGATTCACCAAAATCTGGTGGGTTTTGTTACCTGTGTCTGCAAAGAACTCACATGCTCGGGGTGTTTCTCTGAAGAAACTAATTCATCTTGGACCGAGCCACATGATCCCCTTTTCCAGTCTTGCCTTATGGCCTCTGAGGAATGTTGCATTGGCTGCGAGGGAATTACTAGGTCTTGGCAAGACATGTTAATATCCTCGCAAAGACTTGTTAGGGACCAAGACTTCAGCCTCCAACTATTTCCTCTGATAAAGCAGAGTATTCACAGCAGTTCATTAGTCTTGAATCACCAGTTTTACTTTGTTTGAGAGAAATGAAAGTTCGCCACAAACCAGGACTCTGCAAGTAAAGCTGGCTGGTGTTGCCTGCCTGCTAGCAGGCTTTGAAACAGAAGCACAAAGTATCGGGTCCCACTGGAGAAATCAGTGGCTCAGGACACTTCAGTCAAAGGCTGGGAAGACAAACACCCAAGTGGAAGAGAGGTTATGAATTCTGGCAACAGCTGCTGCACTGTGATTCGGAATACAATATATTAACTCCATCAGGACATCTGAAAACTTGGACTGTCAAATATGGGGATGTAAATTTGATGTCTCCTCCCAAAGACCTGTCCACGTTCATAAACAAAGTGTGTAGCAGCAACGGAACAACAGTCCCATTTTATTACATCTGTTGTTTTGGGGTTTTTTTTAACACTTAGTGTTATCTTTCCATTATCGTCCAAAATTACACTGATAATCCTTGAAAGCACCAGCGCGTGAGTATCATATCTGCAGCTGGATCGCTCTGCTAGGAAGTGAGTTACACAGCATGGAAAGTATTTTTGTTATCTCATTTTGAATCATTGATAACAACATCACAAGTGAAGGGACCATATTGTTCGTTCATGAGATAGGGAGGAACCGCTCCCGCAGCTCCAGCACGTTGCCAGCCCGAGTGCTTGCTCACAGGGCAGCGAGGCAAGGTCTGAGTTACACGTTTTGTAAACCAGGAGCAGCTTTCTCAAAGCGTGGGGAGCACAGCACCGATGCGAGTGATGGAATGCAGATCATGAAACAGGTCCTTCCGCGATGGCTTTCCAAAGCATCTGTGTCATTGAGCTGAGCTTCAGAGGACACCATTAACTGAGACGTTTCCCTGAGAGCTGGCCTCCAGCAGCAGCAGCTGGTCCCAGCCCCAGCAGCTGGAGCGCTTGATCCGAGTAAGGGTATCAGTCAGATGCTCAGAAACTCCCAGCTGACTCACGGCCCCTTTTCTTGGCTGCCTGCTGGCCTCTTTACACCTCTGGTGTTGGAAAAGGAAGTGAAACAGCCGGTTCTCATGTATACGTTCAACAGCTTTGAAAAGCCCCCCAGTTGTAGAAAAATGGAGCAGAGCTGCAAGGTCTGGAGCTGGTTTCCTACCTAAAAGCCAGGCAGGATGCTGGATCCATAGCTGCAGTTTGGCTTGACAGGGGGCCAACTCCAATGCAGTCATTCTCATCTGCTTTAATGTTGGCTGAACACTTGTGTGCCATTTTCCCATCTGGCACCATCCAAGCCTATACCAAAGACTGAAGGTCACCCAGCTTTCTGTGGAGTGGTAGCACAAATTGGAGTCTTGTTCAGTGCCATTTGCTGCCACCCAATTTGGTTTTTTGACACCGGGATCCAAATCAGGACCCCAGTTCAGCAGCTACCCAGGGACATGTCTCATTCCAGCCTCCCTTGGGCTGTGCATATCCTTACGCACATGGTTAAATAACACGCTACAGCCATGCTTAAGCTTTGAGAAAAAGTATCCCAGCAGAAGGACAGAGAACCGGCTCAATCAGCCATACACAACAAGATGTGTTCAAGCCAGCTAATGGATAATCCTGTGTGTACCTACCACAAATCCACAACATAACTCACAGCCCTGCTTGGCAGAAGAGTGCTATTGCCTCTTGGGAAACAAGCATTCCTGATCAAAGACTGTCCTTGTAGAACAAATAATCAAACCAAACTAATGCGTGTGTATGTGTATATATAGTTCACATGGATTTATATGACATGTTGCGTATGCTAATGTCAGTCCATCTGAGGGGGCAGAAACTGATGGGGAAGTTGTAGCTACACGGAAAGAACAGGAATTTTCCAGTGAACTTCAGCATGGCAAAGAGACTGTTCTCAGAGGTCGTAAAAGACTTCTGCAGCCTCCTAATTATACGCTAGCCAAATCGTATTACAAACAAGTAATAAGTATAGGCACGTTTGTTGGTTTTGCTAATGACATTAATGTCTTTTTTGATGATTTGCAGAGCTACAGGGGGCCAGAGACTCAATTTGTACTGATGTATCTCCCGCCCTGGTGAAGCCTAGGGAACTCTGTTATGTTTGATATCTTTTCACCATCTATCCTTAGACAATTCAAGGTCTGTTCTCTTCAGAGCAGTCTGAGCTGCTTCTGCTGCGTAACAAACACATTCAGGACTCGGATAGTAGATCTGTGTATTATTTTATAGTATGTAAGTCTGAGCTACTTCTGCTACGTAACAAACACATTCAGGGCTCTACTCGGATAGTAGATCTGTGTATTATTTTATAGTATATAAGTGATGGTACATAGAATGACACATTACTTTTGTTAAAGGGAATTTGTGCTTTTACTCCTCCAAAGTTTCCTTATCTCCCTTAGCAGAACGGCTGTGGCACTGTTTTATCTTTCCCCTGCGGAGTCCCAGAGAGTTCAGATATCCCTGGTTAAAACCACTGACTTTGCAATTTATGGTAAGTCATCAGCAGGGAAAGAGACAGGCATGGAGCTGGTTAAAACACATTCTGAGGAATTACTAGGATTTGCCAGGCAAAGACAAGCAAAGGTTTTTCTCTCGCACACTATCCACATACCTCTGTGACTGATTTGTTTTGAGTTTCCAGTGTCTGTTTGCACAGACCCCATCATCGGTCCCGCTGCCCTTCTCCGCTTCCTGTCTGAGAACAAACCGAGACAGTCAGCAGAAGCAATCTCACGTCCTTTAGTATGAAAACCACTGAACACAGTTTGTCCCGCCAGGGAAATCAGTGCTTTAAGTATGTGAGTAATCCACTGACTTCATAGGAATATCTCTGAATGGATTTTTTTTTTTTTAAGCGTGCTCTCGATGGCTGCAGCGACAGGACGCTGCGCTGAGCACAGGTTTGCAGGCTGCAGGAGAGCACGAGGGAGCTCCATGTAGGCACTGTTGGCCCCCATAGCTCTTTGGGGAGCCCCGCCGCGCTGGGGCAGTGAGCTCCTACCCCCCCCC